>CM055730.1:21336671-21612013 GCA_029465975.1 Dallia pectoralis
TTCTCTCTCCGTTTCCAAGGACATTTGTTGTGTGAATATCTCATCATTGACATGGTCAGGTTAAATTGTGTTTTAGTAATTTGGGATATTCTGCCTTTTTCTGTGTTGTTGGTTTTTGATTGTCTGTGAGGTACGACGCTGAACTGAAAAGGCATTTAAAGAGTCATTCTGAGGCGCTCGCTGGCCTCTGTTTGGTGGGCGGTCGTTTTGTGGTTGAGTGGTCATGGTGACACTAAGTCTGTCTGACCGTGTGTGTTTTCTCTGACTGCTACTGTCTTGTAAAGTGAAAACACATAGAAAGTTACTGGCCTCTGGTATCCATTGTCCACACACACACACACACACACACCACACGCAACACACATGCAACACACATGCAACACACACGCAACACACATGCAACACACATGCAACACACTGCCAGTCTCTGTGTGGCCATTAAAATCACATTATAGAAACAGTTCTGCTCCGGGCCTAATGATGTTTTTCTTCTATAGTTTTTCTGGCGGCTCTCAGCTGGTATGATGCCTGCTTGGATGTAGTTTAACAGGGAAGCCAGAGTCAGGAGTTTGAGGAGTTTGGGCTGCTCCCCTTTAGCTTCATCCCTTCAGCTCTGCCAGGAACATGTGTGTGTGCGTGCCCGTGTGTGTGCGTGCCCGTGTGTGTGCGTGCCCGTGTGTGTGCGTGCCCGTGTGTGTGCGTGCCCGTGTGTGTGCGTGCCCGTGTGTGTGCGTGCCCGTGTGTGTGCGTGTGCCCGCGTGTGTGTGTGCCCGCCTGTGTGTGCCCGCCTGTGTGTGTGTGTGCCCGCCTGTGTGTGTGTGTGCCCGCCTGTGTGTGTGTGTGCCCGCCTGTGTGTGTGTGTGTGCCCGCCTGTGTGTGTGTGTGCCCGCCTGTGTGTGTGTGTGCCCGCCTGTGTGTGTGTGTGCCCGCCTGTGTGTGTGTGTGCCCGCGTGTGTGTGTGTGTGCCCGTGTGTGTGTGTGTGCCCGCCTGTGTGTGTGTGTGCCCGCCTGTGTGTTTGTGTGCCCGCCTGTGTGTGTGTGTGTGCCCGCGTGTGTGTGTGTGCGTGCCCGCGTGTGTGTGTGTGCGTGCCCGCGCGTGTGTGTGTGTGTGTGCGTGCCCGCGTGTGTGTGTGTGCGTGCCCGCGTGTGTGTGTGTGCGTGCCGCGCGTGTGTGTGTGTGTTGTGTGTGCGTGCCCGCGTGTGTGTGCCTGTGTGTGCGTGCCCGCGCGTGTGTGTGTGCCCGCGTGTGTGCCTGTGTGTGCGGGGGGGGCTGTAGACTGCCTTGTTCAAACACCTTGGCATGGTTATTTAACTGAGAGACTGGCAACCCATGGGTGCTGTGCCCCCCTTTATCTGTGACTCACCCTGTTCTTCACCCCCTTATCTGTGACTCACCCTGTTCTTCACCCCCCTTATCTGTGACTCACCCTGTTCTTCACCCCCCCTTATCTGTGACTCACCCTGTTCTTCACCCCTCCCCCTTTATCTGTGACTCACCCTGTTCTTCCCCCTTATCTGTGACTCACCCTGTTCTTCACCCCCTTCTCTGTGACTCACCCTGTTCTTCACCCCCTCTTATCTGTGACTCACCCTGTTCTTCACCCTCCCCTTTATCTGTGACTCACCCTGTTCTTCACCCTCCCCCTTTATCTGTGACTCACCCTGTTCTTCACCCCCTTATCTGTGACTCACCCTGTTCTTCACCCTCCCCCTTTATCTGTGACTCACCTGTTCTTCACCCCCCCTTATCTGTGACTCACTCTGTTCTTCACCCCCACCCTTTATCTGTGACTCACCCTGTTCTTCACCCCCCTTTATCTGTGACTCACCCTGTTCTTCACCCCCTTATCTGTGACTCACCCTGTTCTTCACCCTCCCCCTTTATCTGTGACTCACCCTGTTCTTCACCCCCTTATCTGTGACTCACCCTGTTCTTCACCCCCTTCTCTGTGACTCACCCTGTTATTCACCCCCTTCTCTATGACTCACCCTGATCTTCACCCCCTTCTCTGTGACTCACCCTGTTCTTCACCCTCCCCCTTCTCTGTGACTCATCCTGTTCTTCACCCTCCCCCTTCTCTGTGACTCACCCTGTTCTTCACCCCCTTCTCTGTGACTCACCCTGTTCTTCACCCCCTTCTCTGTGAATCACCCTGTTCTTCACCCCCCCCTTCTCTGTGACTCACCCTGTTCTTCACCCTCCCCCTTCTCTGTGACTTACCCTGTTCTTCACCCTCCCCCTTCTCTGTGACTCACCCTGTTCTTCACCCCCCTTCTCTGTGACTCACCCTGTTCTTCACCCTCCCCCTTCTCTGTGACTCACCCTGTTCTTCACCCCCTTCTCTCTGACTCACCCTGTTCTTCACCCCCCTTCTCTGTGACTCACCCTGTTCTTCACCCTCCCCCCTTCTCTGTGACTCACCCTGTTCTTCACCCTCCCCCCTTCTCTGTGACTCACCCTGTTCTTCACCCTCCCCGTCACCTCTTCATCATAACTGTCCTCCCATTACGGGCATTACAGGACCTGCACACTGCCGCCTTTGATGATCGGGTTCCACGGTAACCTTCCCTGTCTCCGCGGTAACCTTATCCCCATCTCCAGGGGCCTTTGTCCGACCCACGTCGATTGGCCCTGGGGGGCCAGATTGAGTTGCAGTGGTCAGAGAGGAGGAGGATTAGTTGTTGTCTTTAGCAGAGCGGTCAGACTAAAGCCATTTCCTTGGGTGCATTTTTATATATATATACATGTAATTGCTGCAAATAGAGGATTCTTTGAAATAGGAAGACTTGACACGATAATTTGTTTTAATTAAATATCATTATTTCTAACTGTCGGACAATATTTATTTTGTTATATATCCTATTCAAAAATGTTCTTATATGTTTTCATCAACTTTTTTACAGAGTACATATGTATGAATAAAAACGTTTTTGCATATATATACTCTGTTCAGATTGTTTTCCATCCAATTGAAGAAAGAAATGTGTGGCTTAAAAAATGTGCTTTTTCAAAGAATCCTTTATTTGCTGCAATTATAGTGTTCCAGTGTGACAGTCTAGTTGTCAATTTGCAGATTTAAAACCTGAAGAGATTTCACTCCGTGCCTCCTAAAGCTCCTCCCACAAGTTGAATTGGCTTGATGGGGCGTTGTTGCGTACCAAATGGTGTAGCTGCTTTCAGAACCTGAGTAGGATTGAGACTGATGAGATTGGTGTCTGTGCTGATCGCTCCATTATCGACAGAAGACCAGCTGAATGCTTCTACCTTATTTCTTGCATAGTTTGGAGCTGTGGTGTGGGTGCGGGTCACCTGGTGTGGGTCACCCGGTGTAGATCGCCCACTGTTGGTGTGGGGTCACCTGGTGTGCGTACGCTGGACAGAACTTGACATGGTGTCACTCAGGTGGCATCACCAGGCTCTCAATAACTTTGTGCATCTGTCTTCCTTAGATTCCGAGCTGAAAGAACTGCGTGGCAAGACTCTGGCCTTCCTGTTGACCTCTGACCTGGTGAACCCTAGAAGCCCATCAGCTGCGTGCCGACCCCCCGGCAGCGCCCAGTACCACCTCAGCCTGGCACGTCTGGCACTCAGCGCCTGCGTGGAGAGCCCACAAGCGTGGGGCCTCGATGATGAGGAGGTGCCAACCTCACAAGGACCCCTTCTAGGGTGTCTGCTGCAGTGCCCGCACTATGAAGTCCGAGAGATGGCCCTGGTGGAGATCTTACAGAGGCTGGAGAGAGAGAGGGATGGGGAGGAGGTGGACAGACCTTCCTGGCCCCCGGAGGGCATTATCTCCATCCTCACAAGCCTGGTCCTCCATGAGACCCACCCTCAGTCTCTGGCCAAGGTAAGGATAGCTGAGACCAGGAGTTGGCCCTCTCGTCTGATAATGTTTTCAGCATAACGACGCGTCCATCTCCTTTCGTAATTATCTGCTGTCGTTTTCCAGACCAACAGTCACGGTGCCAATGACAGAAGCCACTATGTTTTAACCTCCCATCTGCTTTCCTTGGTGCGTGAGAGACAAACAGTTTAGCAGGATTTAGCAAAGGACAGACTGAGAGAAAGTGTCTCTTGTTGTCACTGTGGTTTGGTCAGGTTTTTCTCCCTACCCGGAGTTAAGTTGAAAGGCAGCCTATTTAAACTAGCTAGAATCCTATAAAAATGTCTCAGACACTGGACAGCTATCCGTTACCCGGCACACTGCTCTGCCCTTCCTATCATTAGGCTGTGTTAGAGTTGGCTGGACTCATCTGTGCTGGGAATGGTGTGTGTGTGTCTTTGTCTGTATGGCTTGTGTGTGTGTGTTTTCTTCTGCGAGCTGTTTTATAGCTTAGCCGTTAATGTTTAACCCGTCGGCCCATTAAGCCGCGCCTCTCAGAGGTCAAGGACACCGTTTCCATGGAAAGCTCTCTGTTCCAGTATAGCATTCTGGGAAATAACCCAGTGTTTGCCGTGAATTCCTGGGATAGATTTGGTGGCCTTTAAAGGAGCAGGGCCTTAAACTGTGGGAAGACTTCTTCATTCCAGTACTGTTCCTGTTTCTCACTCACAGGACCCAGCAATGTCATGGTGTCTGACAGGACTGCTAAGGTCTAAGCCAGGTTGGGAGATGAAGGTGTGAGCGCGCGTGTGTGTGTGAGCGCGCGTGTGTGTGTGAGCGCGCGTGTGTGTGTGAGCGCGCGTGTGTGTGTGAGCGCGCGCGCGTGTGTGTGTGACTGTGTGTGTGTGAGCGTGTGTGTATGCGTGCGATTCAGTGCTTTAAGGACACAGCAGCTCATTAAAGTAGAAGCAACCAGACCGGGGGATACTCCTTTAATATCTGAGTATCAGGCGCCAACCAGTGGGACACAGAAGCCAGATAACCTTTTCACCCCCCTACCAGGCTGGGATCACTGGAGAGATTTAAGAAATAACAATCAGAGAAATATGTGCACGAATGTCAACAGGTTTCTGAGGGAGAATGACTCCTTTCTCCTCCGACTTGCTTCACTGATTCCCGTCTTTGGTTTGGATGAGTGGAACACAAACGTGATGGATGGATGAAGGGAGTGGCAGGCAGGTCCTGGAGCTGGATAAGGAGTGTGGGCTGATGGGGAGAGGGACCGAGTGAAGCCAGGGGGGGCTGGTGTCTGTGGGTTAGAGGGTTAACTTAGCTGGGGGGAATTATTACTGACAAGACTTGAACTATTCTGGAGTGCTCACCATGTTAGGGTGAAACTAGGCCAGGTCTTTTGCTATCAGATGCGGTGGTTGTTCTAAAACTGTGACTAACCTTTATAGAAATATTTAACCCACTTGATTGCATTGGGTATATGAATGTTGACTAGAGTTGGTTTAGTTGTGTCTGGTCTCCCATTGGGTTTATGAATGTTGACTAGAGTTGGTTTAGTTGTGTCTGGTCTCCCATTGGGTTTATGAATGTTGATTAGAGTTGGTTTAGTTGTGTCTGGTCTCCCATTGGGTTTATGAATGTTGATTAGAGTTGGTTTTGTTGTGCCGGTCTCCCATTGGGTTTATGAATGTTGATTAGAGTTGGTTTTGTTGTGTCTGGTCTCCCATTGGGTTTATGAATGTTGATTAGAGTTGGTTTAGTTGTGTCTGGTCACCCATTGGCTATAGGTATTTCCTCCTGTTATGTATTACATCAGAAGTCATGATTAAAAGCACCCTGTGATTTAGTTGATTTTGTCCCTGTGAATAAAAATACATGGTGTGATCTGGGTTTTCTCCTTTTAAACGTTCCTAAGACTTTCCCTTGTTTTGTTTGTCAGATGGTCTAGATCAGGGGAGGACAAATGTTTTATCTCAGGGGCCACATCAAGACTTTGTAATTAAATGGCGGACCACATTTGTTTTGTAATTTGTTAATTCTAAATGATTTGTGGGCCGGAAAAGGGCAATAAATAAAATGTGTACAGCGATTTCTGGATCAAAATCATTTAGATTCAGATGCATAACAATTGGACTGGCAAGTTAATTTGTACCTCCCCTGAAAACAGGTTTAATACCTACCGTGGGCCGAATGGAATTGCCTCTTGGGCCTTAGTTTGCCCACCCCTGGTCTCGATCAATCTGCAGACAATTTCTTCACATTTTTGCTGTAATTCCAGTGTTTTTAAATAGGCGATATGGCATCTTTAATCCCTCTCTCGTCTTTCACACCCGCTTCTCTTCCCTCACTTTTATCAACCTTTTTTTCTTTCTCTCCCTCCGTCTGTTGGACCTCAGCTGCTGCAGGTGCTGTCTATCCTTAGTGTGCCCTTTGACCTCCAGTGGAGAGACGGTCTGCAAACTCTGACCCAGGGGGAGGTTCTGGAGAAGGTTCTCTCCCTGGCCGAAGCCTCTGTTCACAGGTAAGTCCAGGTGGTACCAAGAAGTTGAGCTTGTGAAATCACTGCGGCCATCAACACACTGCTGAGCTGTAATATGCAGATATAGACTGTACAGGACACATGGTCCCTCACATTTACATATTATATGCAGATATAGACTGTACAGGACACATGGTCCCTCACATTTACATATTATATGCAGATATAGACTGTACAGGACACATGGTCCCTCACATTAACATATTATATGCAGATATAGACTGTACAGGACACATGGTCCCTCACATTAACATATTATATGCAGATATAGACTGTACAGGACACATGGTTCCTCGCATTTACATATTATGTGCAGATATGGACTGTACAGGACACATGGTTCCTCACATTTACATATTATGTGCAGATATAGACTGTACAGGACATATGGTTCCTCACATTAACATATTATATGCAGATATAGACTGTACAGGACACATGGTCCCTCACATTAACATATTATATGCAGATATAGACTGTACAGGACACATGGTCCCTCACATTTACATATTATGTGCAGATATAGACTGTACAGGACACATGGTCCCTCACATTAACATATTATATGCAGATATAGACTGTACAGGACACATGGTTCCTCACATTAACATATTATATGCAGATATAGACTGTACAGGACACATGGTCCCTCACATTTACATATTATATGCAGATATAGACTGTACAGGACACATGGTCCCTCACATTAACATATTATATGCAGATATAGACTGTACAGGACACATGGTTCCTCACATTAACATATTATATGCAGATATAGACTGTACAGGACACATGGTCCCTCACATTTACATATTATATGCAGATATAGACTGTACAGGACACATGGTTCCTCACATTAACATATTATATGCAGATTTAGACTGTACAGGACACATGGTCCCTCACATTTACATATTATATGCAGATATAGACTGTACAGGACACTTGGTCCCTCACATTTACATATTATGTGCAGATATAGACTGTACAGGACACATGGTCCCTCACATTAACATATTATATGCAGATATAGACTGTACAGGACACATGGTCCCTCACATTAACATATTATGTGCAGATATAGACTGTACAGGACACATGGTCCCTCACATTTACATATTATATGCAGATATAGACTGTACAGGACACATGGTTCCTCACATTAACATATTATATGCAGATTTAGACTGTACAGGACACATGGTTCCTCACATTAACATATTATATGCAGATTTAGACTGTACAGGACACATGGTCCCTCACATTTACATATTATATGCAGATATAGACTGTACAGGACACATGGTCCCTCACATTTACATATTATATGCAGATATAGACTGTACAGGACACATGGTCCCTCACATTTACATATTATGTGCAGATATAGACTGTACAGGACACATGGTCCCTCACATTTACATATTATGTGCAGATATAGACTGTACAGGACACATGGTCCCTCACATTAACATATTATATGCAGATATAGACTGTACAGGACACATGGTCCCTCACATTTAACATATTATATGCAGATATAGACTGTATGCAGATATAGAGGACACATGGTCCCTCACATTTACATATTATATGCAGATATAGACTGTACAGGACACATGGTTCCTCACATTAACATATTATATGCAGATATAGACTGTACAGGACACATGGTCCCTCACATTTACATATTATATGCAGATATAGACTGTACAGGACACATGGTTCCTCACATTAACATATTATATGCAGATATAGACTGTACAGATATAGACTGTACAGGACACATGGTCCCTCACATTTACATATTATATGCAGATATAGACTGTACAGGACACATGGTCCCTCACATTTACATATTATATGCAGATATAGACTGTACAGGACACATGGTCCCTCACATTTACATATTATGTGCAGATATAGACTGTACAGGACACATGGTTCCTCACATTAACATATTATGTGCAGATATAGACTGTACAGGACACATGGTCCCTCACATTTACATATTATATGCAGATATAGACTGTACAGGACACATGGTCCCTCACATTTACATATTATATGCAGATATAGACTGTACAGGACACATGGTTCCTCACATTAACATATTATATGCAGATATAGACTGTACAGGACACATGGTCCCTCACATTTACATATTATATGCAGATATAGACTGTACAGGACACATGGTCCCTCACATTTACATATTATATGCAGATATAGACTGTACAGGACACATGGTTCCTCACATTTACATATTATATGCAGATATAGACTGTACAGGACACATGGTCCCTCACATTTACATATTATATGCAGATATAGACTGTACAGGACACATGGTCCCTCACATTTACATATTATATGCAGATATAGACTGTACAAGCCACATGGTTCCTCACATTAACATATTATATGCAGATATAGACTGTACAGGACACATGGTCCCTCACATTTACATATTATATGCAGATATAGACTGTACAGGACACATGGTTCCTCACATTTACATATTATATGCAGATATAGACTGTACAGGACACATGGTCCCTCACATTTACATATTATATGCAGATATAGACTGTACAGGACACATGGTCCCTCACATTTACATATTATGTCAACTGCCTTTTTTCAGTTGATTATTTAATGAAGGTTAATTTCCTGTTGAAGTTTGATCATAAATATTTTAAGAATTAGTGTCTGTCAGCTTAATGTTGAGATGGGGGCCCAAATAGAGGACTAGTTAAGGAGGGAAGGACTAGACTACCCTCTGCAATTTCCAATCCTGTCACTAGAGAACGTAGAACAGAGAAGCACGAGACCGTGAGACCTCTGACTCCTTCTTAGTAGACCAAACCCAGCAGCTTCTCCATTGGGACTAACCTCATAAGTTATCCGGTGTCTGTCAGTGGCTCCAGTGGACTGTAGTCAGAGAATCCCCCATTCACTTTGATGAGTTTGAGGAGATGGATAAGTCCTAATGCTTATGGTTTATGATCACGGTGGCAAACTTCCCCTTGATGGTCACATGCACAAGGTACTCCCACGTTATTGGGCGCACACGTCGCCCCCCTGTGCCAACTAGAAACGTGACATAACCAGGACATAACTCTGTGTCAAACGCCGCTGTCATTCACAAGCGTCTTGTCCGCTCCAGCTGTTTGTTATGAGACAGAGGTAAAATGGAGGGAGGAGAGGTAACTGACCTCAAAATGGCTGCCAATAACGGTGTTCTGTCATTCATTGAAAAGCGGTTGCCAAAACGGCCCAAAGCTGTCCGTGATTGTTGAAAAGACATGAAAGGAGAAGTGGGAGTAATGTTTGTGAGGTGCCGCCTCCCTCTCTCCCTCCTCTCTCTCTCCTCTCCCTCCTCTCTCCCTCCTCTCTGATTGTCTGAGAAAGGGCCCACATACCTGTGGCTAAGAGGCAGTCACCCCCGCATTCAGAACCAGAACCGTGTGATGAAGGGTATACATTTACCCAGCATGCTCACTTCAGTCCAGGCCCCAAGTTTCCTGTCCGACCGGCCCATGCACCTGGCAGCGTGCGTGCGTGCGTGTGTGTGTGTGTGTGTGTGTGCGTGCGTGTGCGTGTGTGTGTGTGTGTGTGTGATGGCCACAATACCTGTGGGACTCACCACACACCTCTGTCCATGCACATGCTCATCTGTGTTAACAGGGCGAGTAGGAGTTTGGAGTGTAAGGATTGGATTACAAAGACCGGCCTCTGTAAAAGACCTGGGCCACGATCTGTGTATGCAGCCGTCCTTTCTTCCTTTAGGAGCTTCTGATTAGAGTTGTTCGGTAGATAGATCGGGTTGCTGTCTCCGTCTCCATGTGCTGTAATGGCACATTAGGGCTTTGTGTCTGCTTATACAGCTTTCACACATCTTTATTGAATAGAGTTGTGTAGGGGCCCATGTTGTTTGAATGGTGTTGGGTCCCATGTTGTTTGAATGGTGTTGTGTAGGGTTCTGTGTTGTTTGAATGGTGATGTGTAGGTTACCAGGTTTACTGGACTGTTGTGTAATCTGTGTGTGGTTTTGTATTTTAGTGTGGAGGTCCATTGTGCGTCCTTGACCTTGGCATCTAGACTGGTGGCACACCTGGCCAACACTGACCATCAGGTAAGACGTGTGTGTTGGTTACCTTGCTTGCCATATAGTTTACCAGAACACCATCAAACAGAAAAAACTATTTAAGTTCTGTAACCATTGTTTTGTTTCACCATAACTAAAAGTCTTTAACTGATTTGGTTTGGTAAGTAGTGCAAGCTTGCTGACATACTGCTGGTGTGATTGTGAGCACGTTTTGTTAGACCAGTTGGTCTGTCAAAGCTGAATAATCCAACTTCCAAGAAACCCAAGAACAGGATCAAAATGGGGCCTTCCTTTATAAAAGTTGAATGCCGAAAGCTAAGGATTAAAAAAAAAATAGGTCGGTCATGAAAGAGGGTTTTAGAAACTTTGCCATATCGTCTTTCAAATATCCTCTTTGTCTCCAGAATCAGGGTGTGGCCGCAGTAGCACTCCTTGGGCGCTGGGGGGCGCTGGTGTCTCAGTGCTGTGGTGAGCAGCAGAATACTGAGGTGAAGATGATGGCTGCAGAGATATTGGTCAACGCCTCAGCCACACTGCTGACCAGTCCCAACCCACCACTGGGTCAGTATGTCCAGTATAGACATTGTCATATAACCCCTCACAACCTTTACAGACGCCTTGCTCTGCCAACAGATGCTGCTGGGATTGCTTGTTTGTTTTGGCCCTGTGGCGATTTTTTATGTTTTTTTTATTAAGCTCACAAACATTAGGTCATATAGGAATTTGACCAAAAGTGAAGATGTAGAGTTTTCTGTGGTTGTGTTTCGAAGGGGAAGGACACCTTATATTTTTTTCAGTTTGAAGGCTATCATTTTTTGCAGACAAATCATTACTGTGCCTTCCCCTGTCTCCAAATGACTAGTGAAAATAAGAGCAGTGGCTTCCTATTTAAATACGATCATGCAGATACATACGTGTCCGAAAGAGAGATTTTCATTACTTTTGGTGGTCATTAGTTTTGGGGTTGATTTCTTTTGGGAGTCATTACTAATGTCTACTTTTTCATCAGTGATGTAATATGTATGTATGTATGTGTGTGTGTGTATATGCGTGTGTCAGGCGTGCCCCACACTGTCACTCTGTGGAGGGGGTTGTTTACTCTGCTGCAAGACGAGGACCCAGATGTCAGAGACAGAGCAGCAGACTTCCCCTCCAGCCTTCCTAAACACCTACTGAACACAGGTACACACACACACTTCCTAAACACCTACTGGACACAGGTACACACACTCACTCCACCTAAAGACGCACCCCGACACCCAAGGTGGCTTAACCGAGTTCCGTATACACGCATACTAGAAAGGTCAAACCAGTTAGCTTTAGCGTCACTTCATGCAGCCATTAAATCACATTAAGGTAGCGGACGGGAATGTGTTGTAAATACTTTAGAGGTTATATTAAGTTAGAATCTATTAGAGTCTCTGTAACAGTGTCAGCGGGTTGGTTTTAGAAGAAGGCACTGACGTGGTTTCTCACTAGGGTCGGGTAGTGTTCCCGGAACGGGGGGTGTTAAATCTAGTTTGGCCGGGGGGTTCGCCAGGGCTGGATATGGTTCGGGGGGTTGTGAGTGTGATTCTGTGTGTGACTGGTGATTCGTCATAGCTCCGCCGCGTTTGATCTTTGTTTTGCTAAGTATTTTGTGACTCCAGGTCTTGGTGCATGGTAGCGGTCTCTAACTCCCACACACACACACACACACCCACACACCCACACAGCCTCACCCACAGAAATACAAGACCAACAAAGCAGCCCTTTTTGACGCAGGCAGACGCTCATTCCGCAGCAGAGTAGTGACATCTGCCCACTTAGTGTGACTTCCTGTCATCGTGACCCACACGTCCTCAGTTCCCGGGTGTCTCCTCCTGCCCCGGTGAGAACCCAGACGCCAGCCTCATTGTCCCAGCCTGTGGTCTCCTGTGATAACATCTCACCAGTGCCTGCTAATCAGAAGACCACATACGTCCATGCGTGTGTCTGTCTGTGTGTGTCTGTCTATGAGTGTGTGTGTGTGTGTGTGTGTGTCTGTCTGTCTGTCTGTGGGTGTGTCTGTCTGTCTGTGTGTGTGTGTCTGTCTGTGTGTGTCTGTCTATTTGTGTTTGTCTATGAGTGTGTGTGTGTCTGTCTGTCTGTCTGTCTGTCTCTGGGTGTGTCTGTCTGTCGGTCTGTGTGGGTGTGTCGGTCTGTTGGTCTGTGGGTGTCCAATTTCTCCCCTCGCTATGCTAGATGGTATTCTGTTCAACCCGTAATCTTAATCCTTTCAATATTGACGGTCTGTAATGGGCACAGCAGGTTGGTATCCTCGTATAAATAGAGTTTTTGGCGTCTATCGTGACTGCCGTTCTGCTTGTGTCTGCCTCCGGAGGGGCCCGGGACCTGGCCGTGTTTACGACCTGACGTAGTGCAGCGAAGTACTGGAGGTGTTGCTCCAGACCCTGGCAATGACAGCTCCCTCCCTTTGATATGGAAGTGTTTTAGTGACATGAAAGTGTGTGATATGAAAGTCCCTCACCATGTCTGACCCCAGCTGATAGCTTTTGGCTGTAGAGCACCAGGTAGTGGGATCAGGGGGGAGGGAATGACGGGATTTGGCAAGCTTGTGTTAACTAGCTGTGGGAAAAGGCTAGAAGGGCTGACATGTTGGATGGTCAACAGCAGCACTGTAGATGGTAAACTGCCTTGGGAAGAATATGTAGGAAGATTTCCTTTTTTTGTTTCTTTCATTTGTTTCTAATGTAGGAACTCGCTGTGTCCTGAGTTGTGTTCGTGTGACTGTGGGTGAAAGGAGAGATGGGTGTTTTATCACATTAACAGCTGTAACATCCTGCCCAGTGCTCCTTGATCCACAGTAGAGTCATACAGTAGAGCCATTGTCCCTGATGGAAACAGAGACTCAAATCACAGCACTGATTAGATTAGGAATGAAAAGCTTCTCTTCACTTTCACATGCTCTGCAAGAGGAGGGATACTAGACTCTATGCTGTGATCTGCTATGGGACTATATTGTGTGGAGGGATACTAGACTCCATGCTGTGATCTGCTATGGGACTATATTGTGTGGAGGGATACTAGACTCCATGCTGTGATCTGCTATGGGACTATATTGTGAGGAGGGATACTAGACTCCATGCTGTGATCTGCTAGGTGACTATATTGTGTGGAGGGATACTAGACTCCATGCTGTGATCTGCTAGGTGACTATATTGTGTGGAGGGATAATTCATTTGGCTTACTAGGAAAATGATGACCGTTTCAGGGGCATTAACACATTTGGGCTAGCCTGGTTTGAAGAGGAGTTTACAGAAGATAGATCGACGTATTGCTTACCCATGTGGTTCTAACTTTTGATGGATTTAAGATGCACATTTGTCTTAGCCCATTCCTGATGGATCTCTCAGCAACACATTTCCATGACTAGAACCATATGTGCAGGACCAGTTAGGAAATCAGAACCTCATCACAAGAAAGTTCACACACACATATTAATATGGTATATAACTGGTAAAAATGACTAAGAACACATTCATGTTTTTAGCAATTATTCTGGGAGCATTTGGCAACTGTCTTGTGCACGGACAGAACCGCACACTTCTAATCTGCTCTGGGTTTTGACCTTGACCTAAATAATGGTTATCAGGTAATGAGTTGCTCAGTCCAGTGACCGGTAAGCATTCAAGTTCAAAAATAATATCGTAGGCAAAATAGCATGAATGGTGCTGAGCTTATTGTGCTGAGCTGTTTGTTATTATCTGGGACATTGTGGATGAGCCATCAACCATATCAGCATTTATCATTGTACCAACATCGTCTCAGTGCGTCTCCATGCTAACTTCATTGTTGTGTTTTCGATGTGTGTTGATTCGTTCATTCATTGACAGTCAGTGTGACGCCCGCTGGTTGGAGGATATCCTGATGTCACAAAGGATGGGTCACTCATGAACCGGGTGTATCCTGTTTGAGCTGGGTGTCCTTCAATCATTAAACCAACGCTGGTATGAAACGGTGCCTACAGTCAACTACAGCCTCTGCTTTGCCTGGACTCATATCCTGGCTTAGCCTCATGCTAATGATATAATATTATATACGAACAACCGCTGATGGAGGAGTGAGAGATAACAGCAAACTTCTGCAGTTGTCATCTCAAGGCAAGAAAAAATACCTAGAAATGAAAACATTGCCGCGGTTCTCCGAAAACCCACCAGGCTCCCAGTGTCGGCACGAATGCATCTGCTGAAGGAAACGCAGGCGTCTGTGGTCGAGTCTGTCCTGAGACCAGTTCTAAAGACTCCCTAGGGACAATGGCCTGCGTAACCTTTAACAGCAGCTTTTGTTCAGATGAAACTAGGCCTTAACTCGTCTGATGCAGCTTTGATATGTTAATGACTGTTGTTGTGATGGTTGCTACGGTAGAGCCCATTGGACCCAGTCGGGTTCTGGCAAAGCCACAGGAGGAAGTTGAGGCTGTAAAGTGTGTGTTTTTATAAGGCACCCTGACCCCTCCCCCCCACACGTCAACCACCATCACACACTTCAATACTTCCTGGTCTCTGCTCCTCTGCGTTTGTTTGTTTGTTTGTTTGTCTGTTTGTGTGTTTGTTTTTGTTTGTCTAACAGCTGTTCCAAAGTCAGGTGAAGGGCCTTAAGCCGTAGAGGTCCCTAGATTGGGGGCCCAGTCAGGCCACTGAAGGGACATGCCCAGTGTCAGGATAACAGCAGAGAGAGAGAGTCCCCCATCATGATAAGAACAGAGAGAGAGTCCCCCCCTAAAATATTTTTATTACTTCCAGTTCAGACTCCCACAACATTGATTAAGGGGATTAACTGTTCTCATTTCCTAAAACGATCTGGCTCAGTCTCCGTGAAACCAAGAAACCTTGCGAAACAGATGCGGTGTGCAGCACTACACCCCGACGTTCCATAGACGTGACAGGATGGCAGGACTTGGGACTGGCCAGCATTTATTGGACGACTCTTGAGACGAGTCTAAATATATTTCCAGTGCAGCTGTGGCGCACAGACGTGTTCCCAGTGTCAAGTTATGGTGGAGGGAGTACATCTGACTGAGCAGGTTGTTGGGAAAAGTACAATAACAAAGGGTTCTATGTACTTCGTAAAGTGTGTAGTCCTGGCTGTTTCAACTCTCCTGCCCTATTCTGTCCACTGATTGCCAACAGACAGCGTTAAATACAGTTACTCACATTAACAACTCGCCCTGACAAGGACACTCACTCTCACACACACACACACACAAAGCAATAGCAAAGGAAAGCCAATCCCCTGAGATAAATGTTGGATGTTGTGTACTGTAAGCCGAAAAGAGACAAGGGGAAATCGCCTTAGTGAAGTGTGAAACCTCCCCAAAGTCCATAAATTGAACAGCAGCTAGAGTTTCCTATTATGTCTTAAAGTTAAGGCATGGTTGTGTTTTAAAGTGCTCTGGCCCAGGTCCAGCCGTAAAGCCTGTCGCCTTCTCAACCCCTCAGGGATGAATGGGCTGGGGTGACATCAGAGCCGTGCCCGGCCAGAGAGGGGCGTCACAGCCCTTTGGTTCGAGAAAAGAACATGCCACTGCAGCTCAACACACTAAATCTCTGATAATACTGTACAATCAGCGACGACTTAGGTTTCCCAGTGGTTTGTGGGAATCTCCAGCCCCTGGTTTTACACCACGTCTTTCAAGGATTCCCAGAATGGCTCTAGGAGTGGTGTTGTTCGTCTAGGGATGTTGATGGTGGTTAAGGTGCTGTTTTCCTCCCAGAAGTGGCAGTGTTTTGACTGGAAGGTCTGAATGACTTCTGAAGTCGCTTGTGTTATCTGGCCTGGATCAGCTGCTCCGTACATGCTCAGGAAATAACAACACACACATTGTTGCAGAGAGATTTCTGGTCGCTACATGGATAACTGAAAATCTAGATCTAGGACAAGGGCCTGCCACTTGAAAGTGTGATCTGCTAGGTGTGTGTGTGTCTGTGTCTGTGTCTGTGTCTGTGTCTGTGTCTGTGTGTGTGTGTGTGTGTGTGTGTGTGTGTGTGTGTGTGTGTGTGTGTGTGTGTGTGTGTGTGTGTGTGTGTGTGTGTGTGTGGGTGTGTGGGTGTGTGGGTGTGGGGGGGGGGGGGGCGGTCATTGCGTTATAGTGTTCTTTCCCAAAAGGTTTTCCAGACGGCAGGGAAAAGCTTGGAACATAGAAAGAGAAGTGCATTCAAGGTCCTCACTATGGTTATAAAACATCATTCAGTGTGGACACTTGTGAAGACATTTGGCCGGTCCTCACATTGACAAGAAGCTTTATTTCCCTTAAGTCTAGGGTTAGATTTGGGTTTTGGGTTCAGTGTAGCTTAAGGGTTTAAGAGTTAGAATTAGACTATGTTTATGCATTAACGTTAAGTTACTTCAGTTAGCGTTAGGTTAGGATAAGGTTAAGAGTTGGGTAATATAGTTATTTTTAATGGTACCAAATGGCCGATCCTCAACCTAACAGTAGAACCAACATCTGCGTTTGTATCTGTGTGGCTATGAATTATAGCACTTTTTCCCAAAAGGGTTCCAGATCGAGACGAGAACGCACACTTGGAACATACAGACAGAAGAGCATTCATCTTTTGTATTAGCTTCACACTGATCCAGTGTCTGTCAGACCAGATTGGGAGCACATTTCTTAGGCTCTTTTGCCCTTCCTCTCCCTCTAATGTGTACTGCGGTAGTGCCACGTTCCAATGCACAGAAAAACATTCACATTGAAGCTTTTTCAGTCCTACTGCACAAGAGTCTCAATTTGCTTCCTGTTGGCCCTGAAGAGCTCCTTGCTCTCCTTGTCAATTCCATCCACGTTCGCGCACAATATCAGTTAATTTCCTGGATCCATCTCTGTGAAAAAGAAGTTGACCCCAATACTGCTTATTTTCTCTTCTCTTTGGAGAAGTCATACGTGGACGTGAACTGTCTCATTTACTGCGTTCCCCTTGTCTTTAGATGCGCCCCGTGTCTCTGTGTGCCCCCCTGTGGCCCTGGAAGTGGGCATGACGCTGCTGTGCCAGCTGTTCCAGCTGTGGGGGCAGGTGCCCGTGGGCATCCTCACCCTGACAGAGTGGCTTTTGGGAGACTGTGGGGGGGAGCAGCCACATGAGGCGGCCCCAGTCGATGCTACCGGCCTGGTAAGGAAACACCAGCACACAGGCAGTTGTCCTCATCCGCCATCCGTTCTAACCACTGTGTTCATCATCCATTCACTTTTACCGCTACTTAGGATGAAGATGACTTCCTGTTTGAAAAGGGTGATCTGAACCTGTGGGCGGAGCCTGTCCAGTGGGTGCGGCTACTACACAGACACCTGGTTGTCCTCTCCCAGGATCCAGGGCGGAAGGTTCTGAACCAGGCAGAACTCCTTACACTGTCAGCCAGGGCTGAGGCTCTGTTCTTGGCCACCCAGCAGGCACTTGAGGGCCTCCCGGCCTCGCCCCAGTTCTGCTGCACCATAGAGCACACCTGGCTTGTCCTGAATCTGGAGAGGGCCACCCTAGCAATGAACACGTTGGAGACTCTGATACAGACTGGACTGTCAGGTTGAAGACCAGGATGGTTCACGTTCATTTAGACATCATGTAGCCTTGCTAGTTTAGTCAAATGTTCAGCTTATGAGCTTTGGCTGTATTTTGGCTCCGGAATCAGGGATAAGTTAGGTTCTGGAATCAGGGATAAGTTAGGTTCTGGAATCAGGGATAAGTTAGGTTCTGGGGTCACTTAATTTTTAGATTGACAAGTATCAAGTAACAACACATTTGCAACCGGTACACATTTTATGGACTCTAATGTAGTGATGATTGTATATGTTTTAAACTTAAATGTACTCATAACTGTGTGTGTTTTTTAAAATAAAGATACCTAATTCATGAGCCTTGTGATTCTTGAAAACAGTGACACGGCCAGCTGTGTACCTGCGCTTTTTGCTCACAGTACTTTGCATGACAACATTAATCACTGAGGCTTAAAACCATATGCTGGAAAATAACTATTTAGCCATAATGTCAAAGAAGACATCACACAAAGTTTCTCGTCGAGGGGTATCACAGGGATACAATACAGTTTCCTCATCATAGAACTGTTGCCTAAAGGCGCTGTAGTACTCCTGACATGTAGTGACCATCACCACAACACTGGGGGCATTATGACCGGTAAGACCTGAGGCAGATGAACACGAAGTCATTTCCTGGAGTTTAGTTTCCTTAAGGCTCAAGGGAGGTTTTATTATAACATAAACTGTTTTCCAGTTGCCTCTTCTCATCTCTTTACAGCCTTTAGTTTTTGTAATTAGGAGGACAACCCAATGGTCCAGTGTCCCGTGTGTGTGGCCTGTGCATATATTTTTGTTGAATGTCATATTTTGGCATGCTTGAACGCCCCCACTCCCCATTAAAAACGCTGCGTGTGACGGGAGAGGACATGTTCAAAGGATTCTTAGTGTAGATCGACTGTCCTTGACATGAAACTGTTACCGTGAACGACCCAAGCATATAAAGGCGGAGCAGCTCTAATTTGAGACCTCCTAGTAGATTCCAACCCGTTATGCCATTTGTTTTCGGCTGTTGCAATTTGCCTTTTTTATTTTCACATCCCGGCCTCTAAACCACTACTTGTCAGATGTGACTGGTGTTGGATGCAAAAGGCAACCCGTCTGAAAAGTTTTTTGGTCTAGGAAAGACTTGGGGACTCGGAAAATGCAATTTATGATGATTTATGAGGCAAATTTAAACACTCCTAATACTCCATAAATATTTCCCCTTGTGCCATCCTGATATAGCTCTGCTTCTTGCTGCTTATGTAATATTGTATGTGACTGTGAACTTTATATGGGTTGTTCACAGGGTGGGAACATTATATTTTATTTTTGTTTGATGAAATATATTTTATGTTTGAAAATGTTTCATAAGTATTCAGATTGTTTTTATTCAGTGTTTTGTTTAACTGTGATCAGTTTGCATTATGTAATGCAGTGTTTCCCAGTCCTTTTGTCCTAAAGGAGTGCACCGTTTCTCGTGTAACACCTGATTCAGCTAATCCACTTCTCATCAGGGCTTTCATTTTGAAGTAGTTCCGTGGACTGTAATGGAAATAAGCTAACACTTTAGGATTGTGAAACGCGGATGTAATTCGTGGCAGCCCGGCAGAGGGCGCTATACACAGCTCAGTAAATGTGCTCTTTGCTCTCAGGGGGGCGGTGTTGCATTGCATTTGCACAGATAAACATTCCTTCAGTCTTTTCGTGCAGTTGTGTGTGTGTGGTGTGGGCTGATGATTCACAGTTGAATGGATGGCTGAATGATCAGTGCATAACAAGTAGAAATGAATTCACCACCGACTTTAACTTATTTCCATGTCTCTTGTGTAACTTGAATTGTCAATTCTGAATCTGCTCTTTACAATCACTGTGCGGCATTTTTGCATTTGAATGGGATCCTGGGAGGCCAATGTACTTTCTTTTTTTTTTTTCAGTTGACCACGTTGGATAATTAATGTATAATTGTATATAATAGCCACATGGTCCTGAAAAGCTTTACACCTACGCTCTGATGTCTAGAATTAAACATGCATATAACTTTAGAGTGGCCCCGGATTTCACCACCATACCCCCACATCATTAATAGTGACCGACTTGTACAAATCCGTAGTGAATGTTTGGAGTGCAATTTCGAGGCGGGGTAACGAGTGGCCAACCAATGACTCAAAGACTTTCTAAAAGGGGCGTGTCTGGCAAAACTTTAGACCTGGAACTTCAGAAAGCTCCACCCTCTCTGGCTGCCGCGCAGCATTTATATCCATGTGCGGCGGACCACGGGTTAGTGAAGCACTCTGTCTCAGCGCATATTGAGCGGAAAGCCTTCTACACAACAACACACGGGACTGTCCACTTTTCAGGCTGCTCGCTTCTTCTCCACCCCCAGGATTGCATATTGGTTTCCCGGACTCTCGAACTTGTATAGACCGCTCGTGGGGCACCATCTACACCAGCACCATCTACACCAGTCGCTCCGTGCATTGAAGGGTCCCGGGTTGATCCTCCATGAGAGAGTTACTGCGACTGAAAACCTCCGAACAAGAGATGTCTGGAACCATCTTGTCCGCTTTTTACGACATCGACATGTTTTACAAGGTAACTCGTTGTGTTAAATAACTTTTGCCCGATTTCATTAAGTACTGCAGCTTTCGGTTGGTCTTATAACTGGTCGTGCATTCTCCATAAGTTAGAACTATATGTATAAACTTATATGTGTATAAACTCCTGCTGTAACCTACTAGTCTGCAGAAACTTAAAGTGGACAAGCGGTCGGCCTCCGTAGTTTTTTTAAAAATGAATTTTAACATGTTTTCAGTGTGGTTGGTGTATGTGTATTTTTTAATAAATATCTCGGGTAATCTTCACATTATTACTTTGGCTTTAGTTCATGCATTATTTTTAACGCATCCGTCCTCTCTTAACAGCAGGATAAAAGCATGAACAAGAACACCATGAACCATCTGAACTGCATGTTGGACCAGAAGGCGGTGGGCTCTCCGGTCACCGCACTGAGCTCCAGCAGCTGCTCCTTTGCGCCAGGATTTTTGCGCAGAAATTCAACCAGCAACATGGAGGCAATGATCAACAGCAACAAGTTCACCAACTCATACTACGGTGACTTTAAGGAGAACCCAACGAGCAGCAGCAGCACGGCCACCATGAACAAGGAGAACAGGTTCCGCGACCGGGCGTACAGTGAGACCGGGGACCGCAGCCAGCAGCTCCAGATGCTCCAGCAGCAGAAACCCCCCGGCTCTCAGATCAACTCCACCCGCTACAAGACGGAGCTCTGCCGGCCCTACGAGGAGAACGGCGCGTGCAAGTACGGCGAGAAGTGCCAGTTCGCGCACGGCTACCACGAGCTCAGAAACCTGTCCCGTCACCCCAAATACAAGACCGAGCCGTGTCGCACGTTCCACACCATCGGCTTCTGTCCATACGGTCCCCGGTGTCACTTCATCCACAACGCGGACGAGCGCCGGCCGGCTCCGAGCAACAACGCGAACACGCCGCAGGGTGACGAGCCCCAGGCCACCCGGGACCTGTGCGGGTACGGCGGGTTCACCCGGGACAGACCGAGGCTCCACCACAGCCTGAGCTTCTCTGGCTTCTCCAGCCACCGCGGACTGGAGTCGCCGCTGCTCGGGAGCCCCACGTCGCGCACCCCACCCCCCTCCTCCTCGCTCTCCTCCGGCTCTCCCAGCTATTACGAGGACATATTGTTGTCTCCTAGCTCCATGTCCTCCTGTGTGAACGGTGCGTTCACTTTTCCCGGGCAGGACCTGAGAGACCTACTAGCTCCCCTGGCCGTGCACACCCAGAACGGCCACGCCAACAACCAGTTCAACGGTGCCTTCTACGGGAACATGCAGGCGAACACGTGTCCCCCATCTCCTCCTTCCCCTTCTCCCCCCACCTACAACATGAGCCACTTGCAGTCGCTGCGCCGCCTAAACGACTCTCCGGTGTTCGACTCTCCGCCCAGCCCACCAGACTCCCTGTCAGACCGGGACAGCTATGCGAGCGGCTCCCTCAGCTCAGCGGGGAGCCTCAGTGGCTCCGAGTCGCCCAGTTTGGATGCTGGGAAACGGTTGCCCATCTTCAGCAGGCTGTCGATCTCCGATGACTAAACATCCCGTGTTGTGTTTGTTTTCAATGGATGGAACGAACTTCCATGACATGGCATTAGTAGTTTTTTCCTTTTTGTAACGATATAGCCGTATAAAGGTAGATATCAACAGAAGGCATTCCATTGGTGACATAACTTTTTTTGAGCTGCATTTAATATAGCAGTGTTTTGGTCGATCAGGCAAGAAACACTTCCCTGGGATTGATGTGTACAAGACTTGACACAAGAGACTGTAAAGCGGTATCAGATTTCCTCCATCCTGCCAAGAATATGCCTTGACACAATGTAACTTTTATTCAAAGTGTGTGTGTTCCTTTCTGAGAGCTTAAACTTCCATTCCAGAACTGTAAATGTGTTTCACAGCGCCACACAGTGGTTTGTTTGGGTAGTTGCTTAGTTCAAAAGCACTCTTGAGTTTGGTTTGTTTGGGGAAATCACTGCTGATGGTTGAATCTATATATTTTTTTAGCTGTTGAGTGATTACATGGCAGTGCATAACTTGCTATGAACTATTTAACTTATTTATTATCTTGTGAAAAGTATAGGCTATACATCATTGGTAATTTGTGTCCATACTGTATTTATCAAGTATGATGAAGCAATAGATCTATATTCTTTTATGTTTAAATTATGATCGTCATTATTAATCTGCATAAAGTGGACAGTATGTTCTTTTCACAGTAATATATATTTGTTTTTGGTCTCCTTTTGTAACTTCACTTTTATTTTTTATTGTAAATGAGTAAAAAAAGATCTTAATTTAAGAGGACGTATGTGATATTTATTTCATTAATTTTGTTTACGTTTCATTAAAACAAGAGTTTGCGTGATTGCGGTTTGTTCCAAGATTGCTTGTCAGAGCTGTGGATTTTTTTTTTGTTCAGTATCCCTGTCTAGAGTTTTCTGTAGAATGTATAAATAATGGGATTGTGCAGACCGTCCAAACCGGGCCTAGCCTTACGCTTTTTTTTATATACCTATAGATCAGACGTCAGTGACAAAGAACCCAAGTAAATAAATTAACCAAAAAAGTATTTTGTTTTCTTCTGTTTGCACGAGGTCACACTGTGATTCCAGCCACGTGCTAAAGAATGTAGCAATTCCTCGTGTCCCCAGTGTTATTCTGTTTAGCGCCTCCGGGGTTCGCGATCTTACATGCCTTAACATTAACCAAATAAAGTATTTTTCCTACATGTATATTTTTCACCAGTTGAATGTAGTGCTGGAGTTTAATTACTTTCGGAGGTTGTTACCACTTATCGGATATCCTGGGACAACCTTTGCCTTTTTGAAATTTCCCATTCCTCGTACGTTTTGGTTTAGTTTGCTTTTTTCATTCTTTGAGTTTTGAACGTTAGTCTGAGTTGTCAGAATTTGCTGGACGGGGGAGTGGTTGAACACGTTATGTTTGTACATAGTAGGTACAGGGGATGAGCACTATGTACTTTTTTTGACTACTTTTCAGAAGTAAAGCTTTTTGAATGTAACTAAAACGGACAAAAAGACAACTTGAGTTGTAATTATTTTCGGGGAGTCTGTTCACTACAAATTGAGTGAGACTTTACTGTACATTTTTTTTGTAGTTCTCCCAATAAAATCATTTTGAAAGAGTGCTGTCTCTGTTGTTTATCTGATGATTATTTGTACTAAGCTCTTCCTCTGGTGTTTCCTGAGGTTATCGTCCATATAAATCTAATAATCTGAAACCAACTCCATTCATATTGATGGAAGGCCCCTTTAAGACACACAGCATGGTCTGCTCCACTCCTAACACAAATACTTCATTATTGATAAATCACCTGTGTCACATTTTTGCTTCTCAATGAGCAAAGGCCTGAGGCGTTTGTGTAAACGTACCCCCCCCCATCTCAAAGGCTAGCCTTTGAGACGTACCCTGTGATTCTACTGGTCTTGGCTGGTGGCCAATGAGGGTTTGTTTTGACTGTTAAATTGACCCTTGTCAGTAGCGCTCAACCACCAACGCCCACCCCAGTGGCAGGTCAGTCTGAGGGACAAATCAACTTCCGTGGTACACAGTTGGGAACAAATCAAGTCTGAGTAGGTGTGTGTTTGTTAGGTGTGAGTGGTTTCCGTAAAGTGTACTGTAGTAATATGATTCCATGGTGTTTTGAACTTATAATCTGTCTATTGATGTGTTTGCCTTATGATTGGTTTAGAAATGCTGAAGTAAATCCTTCACTTACGCCCTGGTATGTTCCGGCAGATTGGTAAGTGTCCAATGTGGAGTGTCATTAGGATTGGTAACCCATGTAAAAGGTATTGCAGCAATATTTGTGTTCTTAGGAGCTTCTTAAAGGAACTGAAATCTTTTCCAATTGTCTATTCTTCGGAGTTATCAGAACCTGGTGAGTCATACAGAGAATAGAGCCAGTAAAAAAAAAGTTCTCACCAAGATAAGGGCACATGATAACGCTGTGCAAATATTTACGGTGTTCTCAAGATTTCATAATTAAGTGTTTGTCAATACGCCTTTATCGCGAAGTCAAGAGGGGGGGGAGGGGGTGATCTAGAATACAGGAGGCCTATGCCAAGTGGGATTCACGATGTGTACGTGCGCGTGCTTGTGTGCAGTTGGTCTGCTAATGGGTCTGGAGAACCTACAATCACAGGAAATACTCTGACTTCTGATTGTGACAGGAAGGGCCTAGTTCTTTACCACAGCCCATTTCCACCTCCTCTCCCCCTGCTGGGTTTGTTCCTCGTATTTTCCTTCCCGCTGGGATGGTGCTTGAAACAGACTGTTTGTGCAACAGTGCATCACTTACGGGGAATTGTTTTGTCATGCTCAGTAATGCACGAGCAACATGGCCGTTACCTTTGTATTCATGGAAAAAACAAGGCTGGGACAACCTGCTTTGGTCCAATAAGACGTCTTATTTCTTTGTTTTCCGTTGAACAAGGTGTCGCTGTGCGTACGGGTCGTGGGATGTTGCATTGGATGATGCTGGCTGAGTAACAACCTGAGGCACACTTGAGCCCTCTGTGTTTCTTTCTCAACGCCGTCTGCCTGTGTGTAAATATTTACAGAGTATCTGCGAGGTTCGTGTTTACTGGGGATGGGCGACGCGCAGCTACAGCGCTGATGACATCCACAGATGCCAAAAGTAAACCAGGGCTGCGTTTGTCAATGCGGCTACTTCCTGCAGGCACTCGGCAGTTAACTAACACACGACCGTGGTCAGCAGTGGAAGACGTAGAGGATAAGGGGTTGTTTGAGACCAGTTCCCAGAGCAGTAAAACATGAGTCAACAGTTATGGATGGGCGAATGGCGTGCATGTTTACCTTGGTCTGCCATGAATTCAGCCTGGGTTCTGACATCGTGTTGCTGCGGATGGAACGTTCTCATAAAAACACATGTCGTTTCTTCTGGCTTTTCACGTACCATACTAGTATTAATGGTTTGAGGCTGCGTCTTCTCTGAAAAACGCAATTCGACGTGGATGTTCTGGGATGGTTTTTATTTACAAACAGCTACTGTGCTCTATGTTATTGGTCGGTTGTTACCCTTGGTGTTCTTCTTTGAAGAACACGTGTGACCTGATTTCCTTTTCCCCTCACATCCCTCCATTGCGATGCCTACTGATCTAACATGACTCGGTATGGGTATTTTTGGAACTTAAACTAATTGAAATCTTTTTTCAAATCAGTAAAGGCCAAAAGTTGGCAAGCAGTTACAAAATAAGCATGTCTTGCTTTTGTGGAGACCCAGTAAGAAAGTACACTTCATACAGTATAACCTTCTGCCCGCTATATGTTCTAGGCCTCAAGACATAATTTACGGCCCAACATGATGGGTAAGTGAGAACCTCACGTAAGAGATGGGCAGTCGAAGTCTGTCTTCGGTATTTGGTGAAGGGGTGAAGCTGTAAAATATGACATGGCCTATCCACTTTAGCAGAGCTTTACTTAGACTGGGTGCGGACCGTGTGTGAGTGACACCTGGGAAAACTGTGACAGGAGAGTGTTACGGTGATGAGAAGGTGTGGCCTGGTCACTGTTATTAGTAACATGCTTCATGCTTTAAAAACAGGTGTAGACTGACCTTAAAAAGATTTCTTAGGCCTACTGGCTAATAATGTTACAAAAAAGGAGAGAGATTTTTGTACAAAATTAGGGTTTTTATAACTATGTGGTTCCTCGTATGTTCCCAGTAAAACAGAAAGTGTAATTTAGTGGAACATAATGTAAATTCTATTGGAATGTATGTGAGGGCAGAGATCTTTAAAAACAAAAATGTTAAAAGGCATTGTGAGCATTTTGAACTTTTTGGGTGAATGTGTGTGATTTTACCATGTCCCAATGTGTTATTCAAACTTTCATGAGATTTGTGTAAGGCCTTAAATAATAGAATCAGAAACCTTATTTTGCAGTTATATCTATCCTGGCTCATTTTAGTTAAATACATTAAGTTAAAGTTTTTTTTTTTAATCATGAAGGCCCTAGCCACAATGATATCATACATTATTTCTAGAAAGGAAATACGACTACTCAAATCTAAGAAACGACTTAATCTTGGTTCAATCTATTTTTTTGTCTTTCGGAATGTTGGTCTGTATGTCTCACTCATACATTTCCACCGGACTATATTATACAGAAAATGAATGTTTTGGAATTGAAAAATATGCTTGATAGGGAAATTCAAAGGTCAGGGTTCATCACTCTAAGTCAATATTGCTCACTAGCAGAGCATTGGCTAAACCGACCTTCACATTTCTACCATTTTAGGAATATACACAAACAGAGCATATATCTTCTCAGAAAATATATTAAATGAATGTCCATTGTCATTGTATGAATTGCTGTTACTTAATACACCGATGAGTCAAAACAATATGACTAGCAGGATACAGGTGAGGCAAACAATGTTGAAAATATTCACAGTCTGGATAGATTGGTGGTAAGCTAACGTTCAGTTCTCGTTGCCAACAGGATGGATGGAGGAGAAATGTTCAGGAATCACAACCTAAGCGTGACCAGGGAAAAGGGTTATTGTCTGACGACTGGGCCAGAGCATCTCTGAAATGAGAGAAAAGGCTTTGCGGTAACCTCGGACAGAAATAAACCTGCTAGCTAGTCTACGCATCGAATTTGAACTTGTTTAAAGGTTTAACAAAAATGTAACGGCAGGTTTTCTTACACCTCTTTCTTTTGTGACTTGGAGAGATTGAATAGTTCAACTATTTAAGCATGCACATATGCCATTTACCTTATCTGATTGGTTGCTGTCGCTGGGCAGACTGCAGCTGGGTTTCCAGGAGGACTTTGGTTAGGGACAGTCTGTAGTCCTCAGGCCAGGTAGCCCGAAAGGAATGTTCAAATGGACTCCAGAGTAATTTTAGGGAGCGTTCATTAGATCCAAAAGCATACTTTAGCCCAGAATTCAGACTGTGTGTTAAAGTGTAATAAACGAGGAACTGACACTTTAGAAAACATCATGGCCTTTGGAATCCCTGATGCCAGATGAACACTGAAGATTTCATCCTAACCCGTAACTGACACTGTTTTATAACTCGTCCGAGTTTGGAGGGATGTCTTCCCTGGACTTGAGAGCAGCTGCTTTAGCTTTAGGACAGTTTGGTTGTTGACTGAATTCTTTATTTGTCTGGTAACTCGTGTTTTTATAGCTTAGCCATGTCTCTGTAAAGCATATAATGTTATCTGCAACGACCCTGAATGGCGTCAGGACCCCCGCGGTGGGCGATGGAATCCAACAGCACTGTCTTGGGTTGGGTGGTTAGTAAAAGAAAGAAAAAAGCATTGAATATTACAGTTCTGTGTGGTCCATTACACAATATCACTGTGGGCATAAATACATGATCCAGATATGTTCATTATGGGACCATGAACACGTCCTTGTGCCCACGGAAGTGATATAGCGAGCCACACACAGGATGTCCCTGATGCCGGTTTAATTAAGAAATACTCACTGTGGGTTTAACACACTGGGTCTCACACACTGTCTGTAGAATTACGGACAAGTTATTTGAAAATATGTAATGGGCGGTGTTTATTTGAAGGAGTTCTTGGCCGTGTTCAAGTCCATGGCTCCTCCACTTTACTTACGTAATTACTAAGTAAACAGTTAGGAGCATGGGACAGAAACCCTTGAGGTGCACGTGTGCGCGTCTGTGTGTGTGTGTGTGTGTTTATGCCCCGCTGAGTGATTACATATAATCATCCAAAATGTTTATACTGTACAAATAGTGTAGCTAGGCTGAGCGGCGGGTGTGCAGTGTTGCTAGGCTGAGCGGCAGTGTGCAGTGTTACTAGGCTGAGCGGCGGTGTGTAGCTAGGCTGAGTGGCGGTGTGTAGCTAGGCTGAGCGGCGGTGTGCAGTGTTGCTAGGCTGAGCGGCAGTGGCAGTGTTGCTAGGCTAGGCTAGCTAGGCTGGCGGCGGTGTGTAGCTAGGCTGAGTGTAGCTAGGCGGCGGTGTGTAGCTAGGCTGAGTGTAGCTAGGCTGAGTGGCGGTGTGTAGTGTAGCTAGGCTGAGTGGCGGTGTGTAGCTAGGCTGAGTGGCGATGTGTAGCTAGGCTGAGCGGCGGTGTGCAGTGTTGCTAGGCTGAGCGGCGGTGTGCAGTGTTGCTAGGCTGAGCGGCGGTGTGCAGTGTTGCTAGGCTGAGCGGCGGTGTGCAGTGTTGCTAGGCTGAGCGGCGGTGTGCAGTGTAGCTAGGCTGAGCGGCGGTGTGCAGTGTTGCTAGGCTGAGCGGCGGTGTGCAGTGTTGCTAGGCTGAGCGGCGGTGTGCAGTGTTGCTAGGCTGAGCGGCGGTGTGCAGTGTTGCTAGGCTGAGCGGCGGTGTGCAGTGAAGCTAGGCTGAGCGGCGGTGTGCAGTGTTGCTAGGCTGAGCGGCGGTGTGCAGTGTTGCTAGGCTGAGCGGCGGTGTGTAGCTAGGCTGAGTGGCGATGTGTAGCTAGGCTGAGCGGCGGTGTGCAGTGTTGCTAGGCTGAGCGGCGGTGTGCAGTGTTGCTAGGCTGAGTGGCGGTGTGTAGCTAGGCTGAGTGGCGATGTGTTGCTAGGCTGAGCGGCGGTGTGCAGTGTTGCTAGGCTGAGCGGCGGTGTGCAGTGTTGCTAGGCTGAGCGGCGGTGTGCAGTGTTGCTAGGCTGAGCGGCGGTGTGCAGTGTTGCTAGGCTGAGCGGCGGTGTGCAGTGTTGCTAGGCTGAGCGGCGGTGTGCAGTGTTGCTAGGCTGAGCGGCGGTGTGCAGTGTTGCTAGGCTGAGCGGCGGTGTGCAGTGTTGCTAGGCTGAGCGGCGGTGTGCAGTGTTGCTAGGCTGAGCGGCGGTGTGCAGTGTTGCTAGGCTGAGCGGCGGTGTGCAGTGTTGCTAGGCTGAGCGGCGGTGTGCAGTGTTGCTAGGCTAGCGGCGGTGTGCAGTGTTGCTAGGCTGAGCGGCGGTGTGCAGTGTTGCTAGGCTGAGCGGCGGTGTGCAGTGTTGCTAGGCTGAGCGGCGGTGTGCAGTGTTGCTAGGCTGAGCGGCGGTGTGCAGTGTTGCTAGGCTGAGCGGCGGTGTGCAGTGTTGCTAGGCTGAGCGGCGGTGTGCAGTGTTGCTAGGCTGAGCGGCGGTGTGCAGTGTTGCTAGGCTGCGGCGGCAGTGTTGCTAGGCTGCAGTGTTGCTAGGCTGAGTGTTGCTAGGCGGCGGTGTGCAGTGTTGCTAGGCTGAGCGGCGGTGTGCAGTGTTGCTAGGCTGAGGCGGCGGTGTGCAGTGTTGCTAGGCTGAGCGGCGGTGTGCAGTGTTGCTAGGCTGAGCGGCGGTGTGCAGTGTTGCTAGGCTGAGCGGCGGTGTGCAGTGTTGCTAGGCTGAGCGGCGGTGTGCAGTGTTGCTAGGCTGAGCGGCGGTGTGCAGTGTTGCTAGGCTGAGCGGCGGTGTGCAGTGTTGCTAGGCTGAGCGGCGGTGTGTAGTGCAGAATCGTCCCCAAAGAAGTGTGCCCTCGCGATGATCAGCCTGTGTGGAATTATTACGCAGCTGGAGAAGTCATTTCTACAAAAGCCATAAAAAGGGGCGAGACAGCCTTTGAGGTTTGACCTGCATTTGGGAGGAAGTTAACGGGGTCAAAGGTTATCTGCTGGCGGATGTTGTCGGTTGGTCCGACTTGTTCGGTTCTAGAGAAGTCTGGGCTGGGCTTCAGAGACGGTGCGCTTACTCGCGTCTATATTTCACATCGCTTAGTTTCGAACAAAGGCAGTGTTTATATAATCGATTCGCGTGAAGCAATAAATGACTGTGTGTACACGCTTATGATGTTTCTGTTTCTTTGTTATTTCTGTCTGTTTTCCTTCTGTGTGTGTCATTTATCCAGCTAACCACACATATAGGCTAGTATTATGTTAGGATTCTGCATAGCCATGCATATGCTGGTTGAGTATTCAAATAAACACTATGTGTTTTTCTGTGGTCGGCTCTGGGAATTTGGAAAATCCATATCCTCCAAAGTAATATTTGTCTTTTGACCCACAGCGTGGTGAGTGTTCTGGGGCATTATGGCTGCCCTGCATCACCCAAAACGGTTGCCACATATGTTCAGCGGTGGACTGACCAGTTTCCCAATACAATGAAACAGATTTTGAGTATCATGTCATCATTTTCCTAGTCGGGTTTCGCCATTATTCCTGCCTTTGCGTTTCTTCTAGAGTGTCCTGTCACACGGCCCTCCAGTTCCACAGACCCCCCCCGTCAGACGGCCCTCCAGTTCCACAGCCCCCTTATATACGCCTCCCCCCCCGACGGGTTCCCGTGTGTGTGGTGTGGGTATCAACTCCCTCTGCCCTTGGATATCTGGCACTGCCGCTGCTCTTCCATCAATAAGGCCCTTTTGAGGGTCATTGGACCAGGGGCCAAGTCTGGGCACAGACCACCTTTATGCCCGGCACTCAGGCTGCTCATTCATGGTACCGGGGCAGGAGAGTGCCCACACTGTGAGTGGCCCCTGTGTGCACACGCAAGACCGGGGGGCTGCAGTAAATACCCCCCCCACGCCCACGCCATGCCCCACACGGACTCCCATCTCGGTCAACTCTGCCGGCCCCTTTTCAATGACTCGCCTATACGCACACACGCACGCACGCACACGCACACGCACACACACGGTCAGCTATCACACGAGTGCGTTATCAATAGATGAATAACTCACGATAAAGTGGCTGAAACAAACCGTGACCACAAAACATTTACATCAGTCTGAATGTGCCACAGTGCCACAAGATGGTTTCTCACGGCTCTCGCGGGCTGCTTTGGTCCTTGGCAGACGACCAGGGAGGTTTGTCGTCGACCGGAGGTCACGGCAGGTTGTCGTTTAGTGAAGGACGGCTGTGGGTGCCCTCTGTTGCCCGGGGGTTGGTGTCGGAGGAACGGAGGAGCGGCGTGCACTTGCAGCGCGAACGCCCGTTTGTGGTCACATGACGTCACGTCTGGAGAAGAGAAGTGCCCCTCAGTTCAGCCTTGGGAGAAGACTGACAAGCAGGATAATTCAGTGATTCACTGATAAGGATTAGTGGGATAGACTTCACTCCATTGTTTTGTCCCACGTCGCCTGACTCAGAACGGTTGTTTTTTACTTCGTGGTAATGTTCGACTGTGACTTTGTTCTGAATCAGAGGACCTGTCATATCAGTGTAGGTTACCGTTCATCAAATATTTACCCACAGCCCGGGTCTAATTGCATCGTAGACTCTTTCCAGTCTATAACACATTTACTTACTGAATGCAGTGGCCTTAGTCAGCTAGAACTCACGTGTGTGATGACGGTTTAAAAGCAAACACTGTAAGACCTTGTAACAATGACTAAACTGTTGGCTACACCCGTTTCTAACCGCCGAGTTTAGATTAAACCAAAAGGACCATAACACCTCCATAATGACCCCGTTTCCTCATTTTGAGGAGTCTCTCCTGATTGGTTTTCCCCTTTGCCTCTAATGGTCCTGGGATATGTGAGGTGGAGGCTCCTGCTCTGATACGTTATAACTTGTCTGTAAATGTTTTTTTCAGAGCATGTTACACGGCTATCAGGCTCCGCCAACGTTTCACGCTACGTCCAGTCGAAGGTTCTTTCTTTTTTTAATCTGCCATGCAGTTTAGTGTTTATGAGAAACGCGGTAGATAAACTGTAAATGTAAACAAAAACGTTAACCTTTCAATTTCTGGGAAAGTATGCGAAGTAATTTATTATCGGCGGAGGGTTTTGGCTGGTTTCAGTCAACATTAAATCCTGTCAAATAGCTCAGGTATAGAGTCATATTCATGGGAGTTGTTTCCCCGACTGTGGCTTGAGAGTGTTTTTTATAGTCCTGGTGAAGAGTGAAAACATAGTCATGGTTGAGGAGGCCTGGTTTCCTGCCCTGAGGGCTCTGAGGGAACACATTAATGCAAAGTTATAAAGTTATGTGAACTACTGGGACCATTGAGGCAGATAGAACTAACTATCTCACTTATCTACACCTCTTCGATCTGACTATCAAACTCTGGAGCTTGTCTTTCTTTTTCTTATTATGGTTCTAATTCCATCTCTTTCTTTTCTCTCCTCGATCCTAAAAACACTGTACGCATGTCGGATATTTCATAATTTTGAGGTCTTCTCGATTACTCTATGTGGAGAAAAAAAGAAAACTTAAGCTATTGTTAATCTTTTGTAACCTATATGTTACCTCTATTTAACGAAAGAACCAATTAAAATCTTTATGATGACTTTGTGAAATGTACATGAACATTTCTTTGTGACTAAGAAGACTCAAAGAAGATAAGACAAGACAACACAAAACAACTTAATAATAGTGTGCAAATACAGATACAAATAAATAAACAGTAGGAAAAAACATTTTCACTACACACACACACACACACACACACACATACAGATGATTTTCTCACACTGCAGGTGCATGGATCAGCTTGTTCCGTTTGCCTTTTAGGAAATGGTCTACGTCTCCATCTCTCTCTCTCTCTCTCTCTCTCTCTCTCTCTCTCTTTCTCCCTGTCTCTTTCTTTCTCTCTCTCTTTGGCATTTAGAGGGATTATCTCCCCTCTTGATGCAGAACAGCTTTCGGCATTGCCCTGACAACCTAGGGCAGTGTGGTAACCAAGTTACCTGTTCGGCGAGTTCCAGTTAATAGGTCACCGGTGGCAGTTATAGGCGCTGGGAGTGTTGCAGGTCTGACCTAGTTTTCTGCTCGCTGGAGAAAGAGATATCAGCTAGGGCCTGACAGGTGTTCCCTGAGGCTGGTCACGTTGTAGGTAAAGATTGCACAACAAATACAACATAATTCTGACCCGGTAGAACAGCACGTACTGCGTCGAGTTTGATGATTGGATTTGAACATACTCCACTTCTATTTTTATTGTCAGACTGCAGATATATTCATTCAGGAACAATGGTAGAATACTTAAGCGGATGAATCAGTTGTCACCTTGAGTGAACTCGAATTTGAATATTGACAGGACTTGAAATCTTAAGATAATCTGGCAACATCCGTTATAGGAGTTAATCATTTACGTTCTTGTCAGTAGTTGCCTACTTTATTTTTATGAAGATTGTCTGGAAACAACTTGTTGCTTAACTTTACTTTAGATCAAAAGAGAAAGGAGTTAACAGTCTGTTCTGGCTGTATTTATTGCCACATAACCATTTCACTGTATGCATGTATGCATGTTTACAGAAAACAAAATTAATCCATTGAAGAAAAGAAACCCCGGCCCCACAGTAAAACATGTTTGTAGGATGACTTGCTGGGCTTCCTTTGATTCTGGGCAGAACTAGGTGTCATATAGAAACGGGTATCTGTCAAAAGTCATTGGTCATCCAGCCGGACAATGACCACAAATGTACTTCCACAAGCACATTACTGTGGTTCAAGGCAAAAAGCTGGACCGTTATGTAGGGTTCAGCAATGATTCCAGATCGAAGTTCCACTGACAGTAGACACTGATGAGCCAACACGTTATGACCACTCACAGGAAAATAACTCTGACCATCTCCTAACAGGAGCACAAGATCTGGGCAGATGAGGTGATAAGCAAACCATCAGTTCTTGTGGTCAATGTGTTGGAAACAGGAGAAATGGGCAGGAGAAAAGACCCGAGCGACTTTGACCGCCAACAGTGTTCTGAGGTGATACATACCACATCGATAAGCGACCAACTTGTCAGGTCTGAACCGACAGGAGGTCTACTGAAGTCACAGAAAAAACGCAAATAATGTCTACGGGAAGAATGTGACTTAGTGCATCATATCCTGCTGCGTATGTGGCTGCGTGTCGAATGACCCACGGATGACCCACGGATGACCCACGGATGACCCCTGTCCATCGTTGAAAGCGCCTACATTGGAACACTGAAAGACGGTCGTCTGGTCCGATGAGTCACGGTATCTCTGCGTTCACCGTTTACCTGGGGACTTGATGGCAACAGGACGCGCTGTGGGAAGACGACCAGCCTGTGGAGGGAGTTTGACGCCGTTCGCCATGTTCTTCTGGGAAACTCTGGGTCTGGGCATTCATGTGCAGAGTCAGTTTGACAACGTGCCACCTACCTGCACATTGTCGCAGACCAGGTACACCCATTTGTGACTATGGTATCATCTGATGGCAGTTGATTCCACACAGCACTTATTGTTTGTTTATCTAAAGGTCGTTGGTCAGGTGAGTGTTGGTCATAGCATACCCACAATGCCCTTGGGTTCACCAAAGGCTGTTGCATATGTCTCGTCTTGAACAACCACCTGCTTATGTTGGGCAAGCTCATTTATGGTTGTTGGCTGTGGAATGCAATCTTCTTCTGTGTTTATGTGGTGGAAATGATTTTGAAGTGTGGTAAGAACGTCTTGGCAAGATTGGCATCAAAGAACACTTCTTGATCTTTGACTCTCCTAAAAGTGTTGTGGAGTTGATGCAATAAGACGTGGTTATAATCGAGTATTGTAAAAAAATACATTGAGTGGATTATTTGTCAACGACGCTTTTTAGCTAACTTAACGAAGCTCCAATCACCAATGTTTAACATTACTACTTAATCCATGTCCCGGTTTCTATTGCTTCATCACGCACAAACGCACACAAACGCACACAAACGCACACTCGCTCACTCTTATCCGTGAAGAGTTCACGTGGAGCGACGTACAAATGATCATGTACGACGAAAACGTTTCCTGGGGTCGCTCAGTGTTGCCAAAGCCAACGATTGTTCTCGCTGTTTTATTTTGGTTAGTGCCGTTTTTGGGAAGGAAGTTTGCAGTACGGGGCCAGCAGGAGAGAGATAGGGACCCTTTGTTACTGTCTGACAGCTACTCTGCCCTGGTCCAGAAGCCCCCATCCTGTTTACTCACCGTGTGACATCCTCCTGTCCACCGCCGCCGAATGTTCTGTTCTCCAAATGCGCTGGAATCAAACAGCTGTTCAGGAGAACACAGGCTCTTCTTTTTCATGTGGTTCTTGTCTTTTAGTGGTCGCCGTTATCCAGGGGAACCTACGTGTATTCGGGGTTAATTGTGTTGCCCAAGTAGAGAACGACAGACTTTTCGTGTCACCGGCTCGAGGATTTGATCCAGCGAACGTCCCGTTACTAGTAAGATTCTCTCAATGGCTTCTCTCTCCCCCCCCCCCAACCCCTCCACAACCTCCCCACCTACCCCCCCCACCCCGCACACAAACTACATGGAACTCCTGACCTGATTTGATTTCAATCAGTTCTAGCCAAGCCTCCTCAGAAGCCCATGTTTACTCAAGGTCCTGGTTTCATGGTGGATTGAGTTCTGAACTCCATAACCCTTCTAGAATTTCGGACGTGTGTGGCGTTTTAGGACACATGTTTGGCTTTTGGATATTTGCGTCTGAGTGTGTGTCTCTGCGTATGTTAGTGTCATTGTGTGTCCGTGCTTGTATGGGACTGTCTTTTCACCCTGCGGTTTTCCTTCTTTGTCCTAGTTTCAGTCCGTCATTAAACCCCTGAACCAAGATAGACAGCTCTGGCTGAGGGAAGAACAGGACATTTCACTAGTCTCAGCGCTGGCTATTGTAGATGACCTAGACAATTTATTGCAGTTGACCTAGACAATTTATTGCAGTTGACCCTGCATAACGCAGTGAATATGTGCTGATAAGTAAGACTTTGCTGATTGCTGACTGTGATGAATTAGTTATTGATAGGAGATTGCTGACTTTAAGCCCTCATTTGTGTTGTTCATATGTGGCTAATCAGGGTGAATCATTAGCCTTGATAATGTCGTTGTAAAACAGCGATTGGTTACAACACACACACACCAGTTCTTCTAGTCCATTTTGAGAGAGAGGCAGATGTGTCATATGAGACGGTTGATAGACTTGGACAGACCACAACACAAGACCTGTTGCATCCTGGGTAAACACCATGGTTTCAGCCGTTCAGCCACCTATTCCAGGGGCTCTGCCACCTGATTGGGCCCACAGCGCATCACCTCAGTTGCCCCTCAGTATCACACTGTCCCCACCTTTCCCCTCCTTTCATCCGGAGGGCGGTGCTCGGCATCGTGGACTGAGAGGCGAGCGGGTTCATCCCGACGGTGCGAGAGAAAGTGAGGGGCAGGCAGTCTGAGCGGTGCGACCACAGAGGAATTCCTCATCCTGACCACAGGACCGCAGCTGAACACTGCACACGGCAATTTTCTCACCTCAAGATACACACACACACACACGTTTTCTTTTTTCCTTTTACCTCCTCAGCAGAGGCCCGAAAAACATGGGAAACATGGAGTATGAGTTTAAGACAGCAGAGCAGCGGGAGTAAACGGCGAGGGAGAGATTTCATTTTATGGCAGAGATGAATGGGTTGAACGGCATAATGCTCTCTGAAAGTTCATCGTATAAATTGGCAGGGATTCAATTCTAAATGAGAGTTGAGAAAGAATGCCGGGATCTCTGTTTTAGCATCTTCTGGCCGACAGATATATCTAATGAAAAAGGATTTACTTTACTATATGCTTTTGCCACTAAGAACAGCATTTCAGAGTTCCATGCCTTTATTTTATGTGAGCACGACTATTTGAACAATTCAACTTAAAGCAAATGTAAGAAGCATTTAAACTCATATTTTGTTGGAAATTTTATCCAGACATTTTGAGATGTTGCTTGTTTTAGTGAGTTTCTGATTTGACTCTCCTCTCCAGCAAGTTCAATTTTCAATAAACAGATTTGGACAGTCTAAAACGTTCCACTTTTTTTGCTGCTGATAAACTCCTTGGTTGCGTTGGCAGTGTGTGTTGGGTCATAGTGCAGTTGCATTGTGAAGCACTGCCATTGAATCTGGTGCCATGTTTTTGTACATAAGTAGCCAAAGTGGTAATTGTACACTATACACTTTATTCTGTTGCCACTACCTCCACCATACATGCCAATACCATGACACTACCTCCACCATACATGCCAATACCATGACACTACCTCCACCATACATGCCAATACCATGACACCACCTCCACCATACATGCCAATACCATGACACTAACTCCACCAAACATGCCAATACCATGACACTACCTCCACCATACATGCCAATACCATGACACCACCTCCACCATACATGCCAATACCATGACACTAACTCCACCAAACATGCCAATACCATGACACTACCTCAAACAAAACATGCCAATACCATGACACTACCTCCACCATACATGCCAATACCATGATACCACCTCCACCATACATGCCAATACCATGACACCACCTCCACCATACATGCCAATACCATGACACTACCTCTACCAAACATGCCAATACCATGACACTAACTCCACCATACATGCCAATACCATGATACCACCTCCACCATACATGCCAATACCATGACACTAACTCCACCATACATGCCAATACCATGACACTACCTCCACCATACATGCCAATACCATGACACTACCTCCACCATACATGCCAATACCATGACACTACCTCCACCATACATGCCAATACCATGACACTACCTCCACCAAACATGCCAATATCATGACACTAACTCCACCATACATGCCAATACCATGACAGTAACTCCACCATACATGCCAATACCATGACACTAACTCCACCAAACATGCCAATACCATGACACTAACTCCACCATACATGCCAATACCATGACACTAACTCCACCATACATGCCAATACCATGATACCACCTCCACCATACATGCCAATACCATGACACTAACTCCACCATACATGCAAATACCATGACACTACCTCCACCATACATGCCAATACCATGACACTAACTCCACCATACATGCCAATACCATGATACCACCTCCACCATACATGCCAATACCATGACACAAACTCCACCATACATGCCAATACCATGACACTACCTCCACCATACATGCCAATACCATGACACTACCTCCACCAAACATGCCAATATCATGACACTAACTCCACCATACATGCCAATACCATGACACTAACTCCACCATACATGCCAATACCATGACACTAACTCCACCATACATGCCAATACCATGACACTACCTCCACCATACATGCCAATACCATGACACTACCTCCACCAAACATGCCAATACCATGACACTAACTCCACCATACATGCCAATACCATGACACTACCTCCACCATACATGCCAATACCATGACACTACCTCCACCATACATGCCAATACCATGACACTAACTCCACCATACATGCCAATACCATGACACTACCTCCACCAAACATGCCAATATCATGACACTAACTCCACCATACATGCCAATACCATGACACTACCTCCACCATACATGCCAATACGATGACACTACCTCCACCAAACATGCCAATACCATGACACTACCTCCACCAAACATGCCAATATCATGACACTAACTCCACCATACATGCCAATACCATGACAGTAACTCCACCATACATGCCAATACCATGACACTACCTCCACCAAACATGCCAATATCATGACACTAACTCCACCAAACATGCCAATACCATGACACTAACTCCACCATACATGCCAATACCATGACACTACCTCCACCAAACATGCCAATATCATGACACTAACTCCACCATACATGCCAATACCATGACACTAACTCCACCATACATGCCAATACCATGACACTACCTCCACCAAACATGCCAATATCATGACACTACCTCCACCATACATGCCAATACCATGACACTAACTCCACCATACATGCCAATACCATGACACTAACTCCACCATACATGCCAATACCATGATACCAACTCCACCATACCATGACACTACCTCCACCATACATGCCAATACGATGACACTACCTCCACCAAACATGCCAATACCATGACACTACCTCCACCAAACATGCCAATACCATGACACTAACTCCACCATACATGCCAATACCATGACAGTAACTCCACCATACATGCCAATACCATGACACTACCTCCACCAAACATGCCAATATCATGACACTAACTCCACCAAACATGCCAATACCATGACACTAACTCCACCATACATGCCAATACCATGACACTACCTCCACCAAACATGCCAATATCATGACACTAACTCCACCATACATGCCAATACCATGACACTAACTCCACCATACATGCCAATACCATGACACTACCTCCACCAAACATGCCAATATCATGACACTACCTCCACCAAACATGCCAATATCATGACACTAACTCCACCAAACATGCCAATACCATGACACTAACTCCACCATACATGCCAATACCATGACACTACCTCCACCAAACATGCCAATATCATGACACTAACTCCACCATACATGCCAATACCATGACAGTAACTCCACCATACATGCCAATACCATGACACTAACTCCACCAAACATGCCAATACCATGACACTAACTCCACCATACATGCCAATACCATGACACTAACTCCACCATACATGCCAATACCATGATACCACCTCCACCATACATGCCAATACCATGACACTAACTCCACCATACATGCAAATACCATGACACTACCTCCACCATACATGCCAATACCATGACACTAACTCCACCATACATGCCAATACCATGATACCACCTCCACCATACATGCCAATACCATGACACAAACTCCACCATACATGCCAATACCATGACACTACCTCCACCATACATGCCAATACCATGACACTACCTCCACCAAACATGCCAATATCATGACACTAACTCCACCATACATGCCAATACCATGACACTAACTCCACCATACATGCCAATACCATGACACTAACTCCACCATACATGCCAATACCATGACACTACCTCCACCATACATGCCAATACCATGACACTACCTCCACCAAACATGCCAATACCATGACACTAACTCCACCATACATGCCAATACCATGACACTACCTCCACCATACATGCCAATACCATGACACTACCTCCACCATACATGCCAATACCATGACACTAACTCCACCATACATGCCAATACCATGACACTACCTCCACCAAACATGCCAATATCATGACACTAACTCCACCATACATGCCAATACCATGACACTACCTCCACCATACATGCCAATACGATGACACTACCTCCACCAAACATGCCAATACCATGACACTACCTCCACCAAACATGCCAATATCATGACACTAACTCCACCATACATGCCAATACCATGACAGTAACTCCACCATACATGCCAATACCATGACACTACCTCCACCAAACATGCCAATATCATGACACTAACTCCACCAAACATGCCAATACCATGACACTAACTCCACCATACATGCCAATACCATGACACTACCTCCACCAAACATGCCAATATCATGACACTAACTCCACCATACATGCCAATACCATGACACTAACTCCACCATACATGCCAATACCATGACACTACCTCCACCAAACATGCCAATATCATGACACTACCTCCACCATACATGCCAATACCATGACACTAACTCCACCATACATGCCAATACCATGACACTAACTCCACCATACATGCCAATACCATGATACCAACTCCACCATACCATGACACTACCTCCACCATACATGCCAATACGATGACACTACCTCCACCAAACATGCCAATACCATGACACTACCTCCACCAAACATGCCAATATCATGACACTAACTCCACCATACATGCCAATACCATGACAGTAACTCCACCATACATGCCAATACCATGACACTACCTCCACCAAACATGCCAATATCATGACACTAACTCCACCAAACATGCCAATACCATGACACTAACTCCACCATACATGCCAATACCATGACACTACCTCCACCAAACATGCCAATATCATGACACTAACTCCACCATACATGCCAATACCATGACACTAACTCCACCATACATGCCAATACCATGACACTACCTCCACCAAACATGCCAATATCATGACACTACCTCCACCAAACATGCCAATATCATGACACTAACTCCACCAAACATGCCAATACCATGACACTAACTCCACCATACATGCCAATACCATGACACTACCTCCACCAAACATGCCAATATCATGACACTAACTCCACCATACATGCCAATACCATGACACTAACTCCACCATACATGCCAATACCATGACACTACCTCCACCAAACATGCCAATATCATGACACTACCTCCACCATACATGCCAATACCATGACACTAACTCCACCATACATGCCAATACCATGACACTAACTCCACCATACATGCCAATACCATGATACCAACTCCACCATACATGCCAATACCATGACACTAACTCCACCATACATGCCAATACCATGACACTAACTCCACCATACATGCCAATACCATGACACTACCTCCACCAAACATGCCAATATCATGACACTACCTCCACCAAACATGCCAATATCATGACACTAACTCCACCAAACATGCCAATACCATGACACTAACTCCACCATACATGCCAATACCATGACACTACCTCCACCAAACATGCCAATATCATGACACTAACTCCACCATACATGCCAATACCATGACACTAACTCCACCATACATGCCAATACCATGACACTACCTCCACCAAACATGCCAATATCATGACACTACCTCCACCATACATGCCAATACCATGACACTAACTCCACCATACATGCCAATACCATGACACTAACTCCACCATACATGCCAATACCATGATACCAACTCCACCATACATGCCAATACCATGACACTAACTCCACCATACATGCCAATACCATGACACTAACTCCACCATACATGCCAATACCATGACACTACCTCCACCAAACATGCCAATATCATGACACTAACTCCACCATACATGCCAATACCATGACACTACCTCCACCATACATGCCAATACCATGACACTACCTCCACCAAACATGCCAATATCATGACACTAACTCCACCATACATGCCAATACCATGACACTAACTCCACCATACATGCCAATACCATGACAGTAACCATACATGCACATACCATCACATTTTGGATCATCTGACATTTTTTTAATTGTTTACACTTTTGCCTTGCCATCACATTGATAAACCACTCTGTTCCATAACTGTACGGGCGGGTTGCTGTATTTTTTTTACAAATTCAAATCTGGACTTTCTGATTTTTGTATTGATCAGAGGTTTGCGTCTTGTATGTAACCTTTGTAATTCTGCTGCCCAAATCTTTTTTGTAAACAATAGATTGGGACATTTTCAACCAATAATTCTGGAGGTTGTTCGGTGTTTCACTGACAGTTTTTTAGGGTTATTTTTATCATATTCGTCATCACTTGCGGTTGTTTTCCTTGGCTTGCATGGCCGTTGCCAATTGCTTAAGACAATAATGGCTTATATATTTTTTCATGATAAACTGTTGATTTGGCCACCCAATGTTGGTGCTATGGTTCTAAATCAGTTCTTCAGCATCCAAATCATTTCCACTTCTATTTTTGACTTCTCCCCAGTCCTCATGTTGGATTTACTATGTAGAAGAGTACAATAGGTAAGTATTCATACATGAACATGTGTTGGCATACTAAAACACACACACACACACACACACACACACACACACACACACACACACACACACACACACACACACACACACACACACACACACACACACACACACACACACACACACACACACACACACACACACACACACACACACACACACACACACAAGGAGCTTCATAGAAACTAAGAAAGACTAAGAAACTAGTAAAACCAAACAATGGTTAGGAATAAAAGCTTCGAAAGACAAGATGACAAAGGCAAGAAGCGCACCATATTGGTGATTGTCACAACTTGTTTGGCCTTTGCAGTTGCAAACACAGAACAAGCCGCCATGAGACAGCAACATTCTGCAGAGCATTACTCTAAAGTGACTGTATTGTTGAAACAAATCCAGAAAGTGTTTTCACCAGTTTTATATTTCCAACATTGAGTAATATAAACTCTGCTTATTTCTTTTAGAGAAAACACAATTGTTTTATTTAGAACACTAGATTACACTGAATGTGCATCCTAAGAAGTGTCTGGATCATTAAGATGTGTCGCCGCCTTAACAGTTAAATGTAAAACACCCAGACAAGGTAACTTTGGCCTGATTCTGGACCAACATTTATAGGTATAGTTTGCCCTCAGAACAGCTCAGCACAAATTACTGCACACCTGCAATTAGCTCCCCTCGTTTGCAAATGAAGTGTCTGCTCAGATTTCCTGATCTATAAGGAGAATGTATTGACATGGAATTGCTCTGAATGACATAGTCTCATGTGAGTCATGGCAAATAAGGTCATTGTGATTGGTTGATGGATTTGTCATTCAACTTCTCTGTAAAAATAAATCATTTTCTCCAGGTCAAAAAGCGAATTAATCACTTCTATCTTAAAATGAAAAAGCCAAGACCTGTTTCAATAATGTCTGTGCCCTTTTTCAAAACAATATAAATGAGAATTCTTAACTGTCACATGGATTATGTTTATTTCACAGTTTCAGGATATATAAGATATCACTATAAACTATAATTGTTCATCTAGTAGTGTGTGTTAATCTATTAGCTGGTTGGAGTCTTCTAGGTCATGAAGTAAATTTAGTAATGACTCTTAGTCTTAATACAAGCTACTAATGTAGGAGCTACAGATCACTGAAGAATTAGCAATAGTACGGTATCATTTAAAGTCCAAGGGTTGGTATTCTGTGACTTAATCAACCAGAAGGCTGTGTTGGGTAATATCCATCATATAATAGACCATGTTATGAATTGGTTATCTATTACCTTCCTTTAAAGATAAAGATATCTATATACTGTTAGTCAATCAGTACAATGTAAGATGTAGCTCTGTTGTTGCTCCGTCTCTGTCGGTCTCACTTTCTGACTCAGCAGTCATTCACCATAAAACGTCTCTGATCATGCCTGCCGTTGCTGTGACAACGCGGTTTCAGGGTGAGTTGCCAGGCATGTCTCTGTCTCTCTCACTGGCCCCGATGTGTTCTAATGGATCATGAGGCCATGGAAACAAGACGGGTCAGACTAGAGGAGCAGAAGGCCAAAGTGCATTAGGTATAAAGATACATAATGTTTAGACAGACAGGAAGAGGAATATTTAGAAAGAAGGAAATGACAAAGACAGAAATGGAGATTAGCTGTCACGAGTGTGGCGTTCCACTCTGGGAGTTTAGTGGGGTGAACACTACGTCTCCAGTGTCCCGGAGCTGGTCCCCGTCTCCTACGTTCCCGAGCAGGTTCCTGTCTCCTACGTAAAAAAAATAAATACTCACAAACTTTGTTTATTCCTCTGCAATTGGCTCAATTCTGTACATTAAGTGGCCGTTCATGCTGGGAGTTTAGGTAAGGCTGAGAAATAGAGAACCGGGATAGACACATGTGATTTCACATTGTATTACATATCTCAGTGTGTTTTTAAGGTACTGATTTTCATTTCTTTTTTTACAGCTTGACTGTCAAGTTTAGAACCAGATTGAGTGTTTTTTTTGTGGTAATTATTTCTCTACGTTCACTGTAGCTACAAGGCTAGGACTCGCTTGTGAGTGTGTGTGTGTCATTTCCAGAGATACCACTAATCCTTGACCTCTCACCTCAGCCAACTCATTACACACACTGCAGTAAGTTCATCAGTCAGAAGTGCCTTGATTACCTTTGACCCTTTTAAACTGGGTTTAAACTGAGTTTGTCCTGGTCAAGGTCTTCTGTCGTTCAGTTGTTGGCCCCATGACTCACGCAACACCAGAGGTTGTGGGTTTGATTCCCACAGAGGTCCAGTTTGAAAATGTATGAGTCAGGGTTTCCAAAACGAACATGTGAAACATTTTGACGTCTCTTCTTTCTGGTATCTGTTGGAGGTATCAAAAAGTATTGTGTAAGCAAGGTGACACAAGACAGTGGTCTGTTGTTGTTCAATGTGCAAAATCCTTTTAATACAGATGTACAGCATGCGTGTGTGTGTGTGTGTGACTTTTTTACTGCTAGCATGTGTAATAATTCTGTTTGTTCCACCACATTATGTTCGCTCATGTGTCTGGTAATTATAGCCACCGTACTTGGAACTGGTGTCCTTACTATGTAGCCTGCGGAGTCACTACAAGCTGATGTTGTTTCTGGGTTTTTTCATGATACGATTAATCTAATTGTACAGAGTGCAGGGCAAAGTGAGTTAATGCTTTTGTGTGGGTGTGTTTGTGTGTGTGAATAATTTTTACCTTGGAAATATAGAAAATAACTCTGTTTGAGGTTAGAGGTCTGTAGATAGGGTTAGGTTGGGGTTAAGGTCAGGGTTGTTTACGTTTCTTTTGGGGTGGGGGTGTTCTTTTTCTGTCCTAATTTAGATAACTGAGTTAAACGTATCTGTGTGTGTGTGTGTGTTTTGTGGTGAGCTGTATAGAGGTAAGATTCTAAATTCACTGTCTTTGCTCACAGTCTGGTGACACCAATATGGAAATGAAAAAACAAACCACGAGACGTTCTTCACATAAATTAACTCTGTAATGTTTCCCAACGTACACCGAAGGGAAGCGTCATGGGATGCTTATCTACTGCCAACGCCTAAACACGGCGTCAACTATGAGTATGTGTTGCGATTGGTAAGTACTCACAAGGGCTGGATACAGTTTCCAATGTGTTGATCCTAAACATGAACTGTATTTGGATTGCAGCGGCTTTAGTAGAATAAACTGTCTACCAAGACTGTTGAGACTGAAGCTATTCTAATTCACACACCATTCAACGTTGCACTGGATGTAGTCAGAGACTGTCAAAAAGACAGAGATGGGCAGGATGAGTTTGTTTCTGTATTTTAGAGTGTTTCTTTATTCATTTTTTTCCCTACTCGCAGGCATTTTACAGTACATTGTGTTATGAAAAAAATATATTTAGCGGGCTGTTTTATTTATTTATTTAGAAACAGTCACATTGGTATTGTTCAGAAGAAAATAACATTTGAATAATAATTCCAGAATGCTTTGTACATTTACATTTCAGCGATTTGGGGTCCAGAATAATATCCAGGCAGTAGATCAACGTCTGAATCTCACATTCACCGTAAAACATTTAACGATACGTTACTTTCAGAAATGCCTGCTGTAATTTAGAATGTTATTTTTCTACAAATGATACTTTACAATTTCTACACGTGTTTTCATGCAGACCACTTTCCTCCCGGTTCCCATAGAGGTCTCATAACCTTCTACCCATAAGGCCGAGCTCTTACGTCTGGTACACAGTCTGGGCCTGATCAGACCACGATTCAGATTATAGACTCACTTATCCAACCCGGGATGTGTTTTTTGTCCTTACTAGGCCTCTGTTGCAAGCCTGTGTCATGAGGAACACCCATAATGGTTAGAACAGTGTAAGAAAAGCACAGGCACACTCAAATAGTCACACAAGCATCAATTTCCACACATGCATGAGTGCACACGCCAAAACACGACAAATGTTGGTTTTACTATCTCTGTGTGAAGCTCAGGAAACGATGTTGGCCATCTGTGAAGAGGACAATGCCGAGTGGACAGCAACATTTACCGTGAGCAGGCTTTTGCCAGACGGAAACAGGGAGAATGTTACAGAAATCAGGCCAGGAGCTGTGGGAGGAGACAGGAAGTGACATTGTGACAAACACTGTTTATTGGCCAGGTTTAGCGCTCGCTGGACCCCAGTCATGTTGCGTGGGAAACAGATCAACCGACTGAAAAGCATAACACAACACGCAGGCGGGTCTGGTTTTGTGTCTTTGTGTGTGTGTGTGTGTGTGTGTGTGAATGAGTGTGCATTGGTGTGTGCGTGACTCAGTCTGAACGGCAGGTTTGCTGACAGCAGCTCCCTGGCTCTGAATTGGATGTCTGGGAGGTGCTGACAGCTGGCTGTTATTTCATGGGCCCGCTGGGGGTGGACGTGTTGGAACAGGACTCACAAAACTCCCCGTTGCTGCTGGCCAGAGGCTCATCGGAAAATGAGTGCAATTCCGAAAAACGCTTCATTCACATTGGACATGTCGTTCCATTAACCAAACAATTCCGCTGAAAACCAATGGGCGACGGGAGGAGACGAGAGAAGATGGAAGATGACGAGACGTTCCCGCTGGAAAGGTGGACATTTGGATCGGAATGGTACCGGAGCCTGGGGAACTTTCAGAGTGAGAACAGAAACTAGGAGAAGGTGCAACAGGATGGTGTGAGACAGCGTTGACATCTGTGTGTCGCAGGTTTAGTCCTCCGAGACGCTCCGGAGTATTTCCATCTGGTGTCATATCCTGTTGACTAGAGAGCGAGACATGAGGATCTCACCTCTCTATCTTCTCCATATTGTGCTCCATCTCTCCCGTTCCTTTTTTCTCTCCCTCTGTTTCTCTCTTTGTCTTTTTCTACAAGGCCCGTCCTCCTTGTTTAAGTGAAATTGCATTTTTTGTTATTATTTCCAATGTTTTTGATGTGCCTTATTTTCCTTGAAATATGTGTTCATCCATCTCACAGCCTTCTTTCCCAATGTGTTCATCCATCCAGCAGCCTTCTTTCCCCATGTGTTCATCCATCCCACAGCCTTCTTTCCCCCTGTGTTCATCCATCTCACAGCTTTCTTTCCCCATGGGTTCATCCATCCAATGGCCTTCTTTCCCCATGTGTTCATCCATCCAACGGCCTTGTTTCCCCATGTGTTCATCCATCTCACAGCCTTCTTTCCCCCTGTGTTCATCCATCTCACAGCCTTCTTTCCCCATGTGTTCATCCATCCAACGGCCTTGTTTCCCCATGTGTTCATCCATCTCACAGCCTTCTTTCCCCCTGTGTTCATCCATCTCACAGCCTTCTTTCCCCATGTGTTCATCCATCCAACGGCCTTGTTTCCCCATGGGTTCAGCTGACCTGAGTCTTGGTTGCTTTGAACCAAGGCCTGTCTCACATTGAAGGTTGCTCTTTTATCCTTTGTCTCCTATACTCTTGATATGATAAGATAAATACACTAATTATAGTCTCCTAGGCCATTGTGGCCCAGGGGTTTATGCATTCACACTGGGGAGAAGCCGTGAAGGCTGGGAGCTTCTGAGAAGGTCCTATCACTGGAGAGATACTCGCCAGAGCTTTTTACAACAGCAGATACCAGCGCTGACAGTGATTAGACCAAGGCTTTGTGAATGACCATTAAGCTGGCAATGGAGAGGTATGTGTGTGTGTGTGTGTGAGTGTGTGTGTGTGTGTGTGTCTGTTTTACTAACGTAGTGGCGACTGAAAAGTCCCACAATGATAAATTTAAACAAGGGCAATTAGATTTTATGGGGGAGCTTATGTTGGTTACTTCTACGATTAAGGAAGAGGTTTAAGATTAGTGTTAGGTTTTTAAGGTTAGAAAAGGGTTTACGACTAAGGAAAGATCTTTGGGGTCCCAACCAGGTCTGACAATCTTAAATGTGTGTGTGTCTCTCTGTTGTGTGTGTGTGTGTCTCACTGTTGTTTGTGTCTCTCTGCTGTGTGTGTGTGTGCGTGTATCTCTGTTATGTGTGTGTGTGTCTGCTGTGTCTGTCTTTATGATGTGTGTCTGTGTGGGTCTCTCTGTTAGGTGTGTGTGTGTCTCTCTGTTGTGTGTGTGTGTGTCTCTCTGTTGTGTGTGTGTGTGCGTGTATCTCTGTTATGTGTGTGTGTGTCTCTCTGTTGTGTGTGTGTGTCTCTCTCTGTTGTGTGTGTGTGTGTGTCTCTCTGTTGTGTGTGTGTGTCTCTCTGATGTGTGTCTGTGTGTGCCTCTCTGTTATGTGTGTGTGTGTGTGTGTGTGTGTGTGTGTCTGTAGTGTGTGTGTGTGTGTCTCTCCCTGTTGTGTGTGTGTTTTTATATGTTGCACCTATCTAACACAGCCTGTGTTTATTTCTTTACAGAGTCCAGTTTGATTGCTGCTGGTCTTGAACTAAGCCGTGCCTCATAATACACAATGTAGGACTTGAGTACATGAAGCTAGTGCCCCTGCCCTGGTTAAAGATTGACCTGTCATCCCAGACAATGATCTACTACCTGCTATTGGATGTCAGGTCTCCCAGGTCGAGTTTATCTGCCTTGAGTGGCACAAGACTACACACAGACGAGCTCTACAATAAACCCTCAACCCTTTGACCTTTACCTTCCCTCCAGACACATGCGGACGTGCATGAAACACATTCCCCCATCAGCGCGCCGGCGACACGTCTGTAAATGAATACGCCGGTAAATGACGTTCCGGACGACTCTTCCGTCATACCTTCTGCAACCTGAGGAAACATGCTAAAGGGAAATCCTAACCTGTGGCCTGTGGACGCACGGCAAAGTCATGAGGTCGACTCCGCTTTTGATGCAGCTAACAGCTTGGACTGGGTGCTGTAGCACATAAACAACACTGTGTCAGGCAGTGGGGACGTCAGAGAGAGAGAGAAACCATGCCAAGAATGCAAACATGAGCCGTGACTCTGGAACCAGCAGCAGCAAACCAGCAGCAGTCTTACCAGCAGCAGGCTAACCAGCACCAGCAAACCAGCAGCAGTCTTACCAGCAGCAGGCTAACTAGTAGCAGACTAACCAGCAGCAGGCTAACCAGCAGCAGTCTAACTAGCAGCAGTCTAACCAGCAGCAGACTAACCAGCAGCAGTCTAACCAGCAGCAGCCTAACCAGCAGCAGTCTAACCAGCAGCAGTCTAACTAGCAGCAGTCTAACCAGCAGCAGGCTAACCAGCAGCAGTCTAACTAGCAGCAGCCTAACCAGCAGCAGTATAACCAGCAGCAGACTAACCAGCAGCAACCTAACCAGCAGCAGTCTGACTAGCAGCAGTCTAACCAGCAGCAGCCACACCAGCAGCAGACTAACCAGCAGCAGGCTAACCAGCAGCAGTCTAACCAGCAGCAGTCTAACCAGCAGCAGTCTAACTAGCAGCAGGCTAACCAGCAGCAGTCTAACTAGCAGCAGGCTAACCAGCAGCAGCCATACCAGCAGCAGACTAACCAGCAGCAGTCTAACTAGCAGCAGTCTAACCAGCAGCAGTCTAACTAGCAGCAGTCTAACCAGCAGCAGGCTAACCAGCAGCAGTCTAACTAGCAGCAGACTAACCCGCAGCAGTCTAACTAGCAGCAGTCTAACCAGCAGCAGTCTAACCAGCAGCAGGCATACCAGCAGCAGACTAACCAGCAGCAGGCTAACCAGCAGCAGTCTAACCAGCATCAGTCTAACTGGCAGCAGTCTAACCAGCAGCAGTCTAACTAGCAGCAGGCTAACCAGCAGCAGCCATACCAGCAGCAGACTAACCAGCAGCAGCCATACCAGCAGCAGACTAACCAGCAGCAGGCTAACCAGCAGCAGTCTAACCAGCATCAGTCTAACTGGCAGCAGTCTAACCAGCAGCAGTCTAACTAGCAGCAGGCTAACCAGCAGCAGCCATACCAGCAGCAGACTAACCAGCAGCAGTCTAACTAGCAGCAGTCTAACCAGCAGCAGTCTAACTAGCAGCAGTCTAACCAGCAGCAGGCTAACCAGCAGCAGTCTAACTAGCAGCAGTCTAACCAGCAGCAGTCTAACCAGCAGCAGTCTAACCAGCAGCAATCTAACCAGCAGCAGCCATACCAGCAGCAGACTAACCAGCAGCAGTCTAACCAGCAGCAGCCATACCAGCAGCAGTCTAACCAGCAGAAGGCTAACCAGCAGCAGTCTAACTAGCAGCAGTCTAACCAGCAGCAGTCTAACCAGCAGCAGTCTAACCAGCAGCAGTCTAACCAGCAGCAGCCATACCAGCAGCAGACTAACCAGCAGCAGTCTAACCAGCAGAAGGCTAACCAGCAGCAGTCTAACTAGCAGCAGTCTAACCAGCAGCAGTCTAACCAGCAGCAGTCTAACCAGCAGCAGTCTAACCAGCAGCAGCCATACCAGCAGCAGTCTAACCAGCAGCAGCCATACCAGCAGCAGTCTAACCAGCAGCAGTCTAACCAGCAGCAGTCTAACCAGCAGCAGCCATACCAGCAGCAGTCTAACTAGCAGCAGTCTAACCAGCAGCAGCCATACCAGCAGCAGTCTAACCAGCAGCAGCCATACCAGCAGCAGTCTAACCAGCAGCAGTCTAACCAGCAGCAGTCTAACCAGCAGCAGTCTAACCAGCAGCAGTCTAACCAGCAGCAGTCTAACCAGCAGCAGCCATACCAGCAGCAGTCTAACCAGCAGCAGTCTAACCAGCAGCAGCCTAACCAGCAGCAGTCTAACCAGCAGCAGCCATACCAGCAGCAGTCTAAGCCATACCAGCAGTCTAACCAGCAGCAGTCTAACCAGCAGCAGTCTAACCAGCAGCAGTCTAACCAGCAGCAGTCTAACCAGCAGCAGTCTAACCAGCAGCAGTCTAACCAGCAGCAGTCTAACCAGCAGCAGCCAACCAGCAGCAGTCTAACCAGCAGCAGTCTAACCAGCAGCAGTCTAACCAGCAGTCAGCAGCAGTCTAACCAGCAGCAGCCATACCAGCAGCAGTCTAACTAGCAGCAGTCTAACCAGCAGCAGCCATACCAGCAGCAGTCTAACCAGCAGCAGTCTAACCAGCAGCAGTCTAACCAGCAGCAGGTCTAACCAGCAGCAGCCATACCAGCAGCAGACTAACCAGCAGCAGACCAGCAGCAGTCTAACCAGCAGCAGTCTAACAGCAGCAGTCTAACCAGCAGCAGCCATACCAGCAGCAGTCTAACCAGCAGCAGTCTAACCAGCAGCAGCCATACCAGCAGCAGTCTAACCAGCAGCAGTCTAACCAGCAGCAGTCTAACCAGCAGCAGTCTAACCAGCAGCAGTCTAACTAGCAGCAGTCTAACCAACAGCAGGCTAACCAGGCTAACATATACATACAGAGGGGTGAAGGAGGGTCAACTCGTCAAAAGTCAGCACAGTACATCGAGAAAATGACAAAAAGATAGAAATACAGATCAAGGGGACGGAGAGGGAGAGATAGAGAGAGATCTAGATTTAATGAAAAGGACAAAATGAGAGAAAGCAACATTGAAAGAGCGATAGAACTAAAAAGTAAAAAAAGGGAGAGAGCGAACTTCCTGGAGTACGGCCTCTGAAAAACGAGCCGAGCCACGCCAAACTCATGCACCAGAACAGATTGATGTCTGAGACCTGGTCACCATTGGAATTTCCATTTGAACTGTTTATATGACAGCCATTTCACAAGCTATTCCTGAAGCCATCCATCTCTGTGTAGAGAGGTCACGGTAGAGGTGTTGCAGGAGGAGTGGACCCAGGGTGGAAAATAATGTATGGAACCACACTGGGATTGGAGGCGACATGCATTATAGTAAGCTTCTATGCTAGGTTCACTATAGTAATCAGCTATGCTAGGTGGCTATAGTAAGCTGCTATGCTAGGTGGCTATAGTAAGCTGCTATGCTAGGTGGCTATAGTAAGCTGCTATGCTAGGTGGCTATAGTAAGCTGCTATGCTAGGTGGCTATAGTAATCCGCTATGCTAGGTGGCTATAGTAAGCTGCTATGCTAGGTTCGCTATAGAAATCTGCTCTGCTAGGTGGCTATAGTAATCCGCTATGCTAGGTGGCTATAGTAAGCTGCTATGCTAGGTGGCTATAGTAAGCTGCTAAGCTAGGTGGCTATAGAAATCTGCTATGCCCAGTGGCTATAGTAAGCTGCTATCCTAGGTGGCTAGCTGCTATGCCCGGTTTTGCCCGCTAGTTCCTGAATGTGGCAAATGTAAAATTTCTGCTTTTATTGATTGGGGAAAAACAGAAGACGTACACTTCAAAAACAGTTCAATATGTCTGTATATTGGGTCAAGCTGCGCTAAAACATATAAAAAGTCTTCATTTGACGCTTTGCAGAACACCAACAGAATTTATCTCTAGTCTAATTGAAGGAAGACGCACCCTTTGGGAAAGATTAGCTTTTTACCAGTCTAGGATACTGAGGCACTGAGGGGTGGAGCCAGACTGTGGTTTTCAGCTCACTTGTCATTTCTACAGATACATTGGCACTGCTAACTGCCACTTTCCATTACCATGGTGTTCACATGTAACAGAAGCCAGGCAAAACTGGGATTTCTGTGGTCTTGCACTCGCTTATTTTGAACACTTGTTGTCCGGGGTATTCGCAAACGTGCATAGTGTGTATCCTTGTCTGTTCTGTTTCAAGGGCGTTGTAAACGCTCGTGTCTTTTTTTAGCTGCCAGGACATTTTGGTTTGTGTGTGTGTTTTCATTTCAGTGCCTTCAACCACATGACACTCTCCAGTTTGTTAATGTGTGTGTGTGTGCGCGTGTGTGTGTTTGCATGCGTCCTTGGGCCTTTCAGCAAAGTTTAGTCTCCCTGTCATGAATGTCATAAAAGCCCATGAATCATTCAAGCAGTGCCATTGCTGCTGGTTAAGCTGTCTGCATGTCTCGTTCCATTCTGCTGTAAGGAAGCTCATACTGCCATTGTCTCAGGCTGAATGACTGGACCAGCACCGCAGAAGGACACCTTTAAACTAGGCTGTACAAGTTCTGGAGACCCAGGAGCTGAAACACATTCTGACAGCTTAAGACTGACTAACACTTCACAGACGATAGCATCAGAACTTTTCTCTTGACCTGGCGAGGAAGAATAGATTACCAGGGCCTGAGTTTTGCTGGTCAACACACAAGCCCCGAAAGAAGGAACTATCCCTGGTCCAAGTGAGATGAAATCTTGCCTTTGTGATGATTTCCATGACACCGTGTCTGTCTCTGGCAGAGCGGGGACATGAGTGTGTGAATGTGACTGCATTTTTGAAGTTACTCAACAGGAGTTATGTAATGCTGCTGGGATAAGTTCATGGCTGGTGAATGGGCTTGACATAAAGCAGAAGAATGACATCACACACACACACCTCAGTGGTCAGTTGACCTCATGTACCTCAGTGGTCAGTTGACCTCATCTACCTCAGCGGTCAGTTAACCTCATGTACCTCGGCGGTCAGTTGACCTCATGTACCTCGGGGGTCATTTGCCCTCATGTACCTCAGCGGTCAGTTGACCTCATGTACCCCAGCGGTCAGTTCACCTCATGTACCTCAGGGGTCATTTGCCCTCATGTACCTCAGGGGTCATTTGCCCTCATGTACCTCAGGGGTCAGTTGACCACAGCAGTCTCTTCTTAACAATCCCTACACACTTCTGTTTCATGGCATATAAACCTTAACATTGGGCCTAGAGGCATGTTTTGATGGTTATTAACTGGATGGGTGTTGGATTATGCTTGGTCATTGGTCAGGTCTTGTTACTTTCTATGTCACTCTTAGCCTTGTGAACTGTCTATTTCTTTTGTGAGTTCTGCAGAAAACAACTAAAAATAGAAAGGCTGTTACCATCTTAACTATGTCTGGAATGACTAAATGTACTGGCTGTCACTGACCAACTGGTTTTGTTTCCTTAGGCAAATCAGTGGCTCCATCTCTTTAATTAACTTTTAACTAGGTTTTAATGCTTCACTGGGAACCCCAGTTTTTAACACCACCGAATCCTACGATTAACCCCAAAATAACCCCAACCCATAGGCTTCCCAAAATCTCTCTGGACCATTTTCTTATTTTGATGTCAAAATGTTTTCCTTATTTTGATGTGAAAATGCAATCCCACCATGTTAGACAAGTAAAGTATTGAACCTCATATGTTAACCTTTTTTATTTGAGATAGACCTGTCTGTCATTAAAAGACATTGAAATGTGAATAAAAATAAACAATGAATATATGGCAGTAAAACAGAAAATGAATCTGTACATTCTCTCAGTCTTATTTTCACCGATGGTCTATCCCATTCAGTTCTATGAGGTTTTGAAGAGAACTACTATAGAGTTTCCATTCTGGTAGCCTTAGTTTGACGATCCACCATTCTCTTTCCATAAACCCACAGGACACTTCGATAAAGTTATTTCCGTTTTTAATCCGACTTCGTTACGAATAACAATTTGCACAAAGTATTATATCCAAACACTGGAATAACACCGAAGTGGAAAAAAAATGACTTAACAGTAAACATAAGAGAGATAGTAAGACGTCTAAAAACTGTATGGCTCCATTCCTTTCCAAATCCAAATCTCACTAACACAAAAGAGCCCTTCCAATTATTCTCCGCAAATATCAAAATCTCCCAAAACCATTTAAAGGTGCACACAGTAATTAGAACAACTCTAATAGCCACTTCATCAAAATTATTATGTGGCAGTCAGCCAAATATATTTATATTTATTTTGATAAATCAATTAAACTGCATTTAGGCTCCTACAACTACAAACAATCAACAAATAAACAATAGAAATAAAATTTATAAAACTCTTTTTTTCCAGACAATTTTAATATCTGACGATCCCTGGTTTGCAAACCTTTATTTATTAATCTGAATAATCAACTCAATTAAATATTTGGCTTTTCTTAATAATCGCCAATATGACGTGAATTAAGACTTAATAAAAGAATTGTCCAGCCAGTATGAACAGTTGTAGTCAGGGCTGATTGACCACGGCATGTGTATGTCAACACTAATGCCATGCCAGCTACCCCATTACTGCCTCTTTTTGGCTTCAGGCTGGCACAGAAACAGGAAGTGTTGACTTGGGGTTACAGGTTGTCTGGTCTTTCTCTCAGGTGTTGTTGTGTGTAGAAACCAAACTAACTCTGCAGCTATTTGGGTTTCCACTGTGGGCCATTAAAGCAACATGGTCATTACTGGACTGATAATACAACCACTACATGTATGCTATTATCTTAAACTCAGGGTTTTTCTGTGGGAACGGTTGAGACAATAAAAACACAAATGGAGGCCTGCAGGTGTCAGAACACACACACACACACACAACACACACATAACACACACACACACACACACACACAACACACACATAACAGACACACACAACAGACACACACAACACACACATAACACACACACACACACACACACACACACACACACACACACACACACACACACACACACACACACACACACAATCACACACACACACACACAACACACACATATAACACACATATAACACACACACATAACAAACACATAACACACACATACCAAACACACATACACACACACACACAACAAACACATAACACACACATAACACGCACATACCAAACACACACACAACACACACATAACACGCACATACCAAACACACATACACACACACACAACAAACACATAACACACACATAATACACACATAACAAACACACACATAACACCACATACCAAACACACATACACTCACACACAACAAACAAATAACACACACATAACACACACATAACAAACACACACATAACACACTTACCGACACATTTTAGGTGTTTGTTTCCTTGTGGGCAATATTATCATTCAATGTCCAATTTTCCCTGACCGTAAAAGTTACGCAAATAACTTATCGTCCTAATCACTAATGCGATCTGTACTTACCCCAAACGTATCCCATATGCTGAAAATATCATATTTTTTGTGGGGCACAGTGATCACTCTGGACAACTATGTACCTCGAAATAAAATTCTCCCAATCTTACCGTACCCAGACCCTTATACCGTAACTAAAAACCTACCGACCTTAAACCAAAGCATAAACGGCGCATAAAAACATCTTTAGAAGGTCCTCACTTGGTGCATAATACTCAAACTGATCCTAACTTTGACAGAAAATTCAACCCAAAAACATGGGCGCGCGCACACACACACACACACACACACACACACACACACACACACACACACACACACACACACCCTTGTTCCTATTCAATGTTCCATGTGAATGAGAACAATGGTGGTTTGTTGACAGGGAGGGAGAGAGTCTAACTGGGTATTACATAAGCAGATGTAGGAGACGGCTATCAGATTGACCCTGTGATGATTATCCAGTTGGCGGTAACCGTACTGATTGTGACTCTGTAGTACGATTGGCGGGCTCCTGTGTAGTCTGCTAGTAGGACTATTAGCCCAGGGGCCCAATAGGCCCGGGGTTACACAATAGGCCCAGACTCCTGTCTGCTAGTAGGACTATTAGCCCAGGGGCCCGGGGTTACACAATAGGCCCAGACTCCTGTCTGCTAGTAGGACTATTAGCCCAGGGGCCCGGGGTTACACAATAGGCCCAGACTCCTGTCTGCTAGTAGGACTATTAGCCCAGGGGCCCGGGTTAGGCCCAGGCTCCTAGTAGGACTATTAGCCCAGGGGCCCGGGTCTAGGCCCAGACTCCTGTCTGCTAGTAGGACTATTAGCCCAGGGGCCCGGGGTTACACAATAGGCCCAGACTCCTAGTCTGCTAGTAGGACTATTAGCCCAGGGGCCCAGGGGTTCCAGGCTCCAGTCTGCTAGTAGGACTATTAGCCCAGGGGCCCCCAGCCCAGGCTCCTGTGTAGTCTGCTAGTAGGAGCCCAGGGGCCCAGGGTTACACAATAGGCCCAGGCTCCTGTGTAGTCTGCTAGTAGGACTATTAGCCCAGGGGCCCAGGGGCCCAGTCTGGGTTAGGCCCAGACTCCTGTGTAGTCTGCTAGTAGGACTATTAGCCCAGGGGCCCAGGGTTACACAATAGGTCCAGGCTCCTGTGTAGTCTGCTAGTAGGACTATTAGCCCAGGGGCCCAGGGTTACACAATAGGCCCAGGCTCCTGTGTAGTCTGCTAGTAGGACTATTAGCCCAGGGGCCCAGGGTTACACAATAGGCCGGGGCGGAAGAGGCTAGCGGGCGGGCCATCAAAGAAAGGGTTAATATTTGATGCCGCTTTACTGTAAGTGATTGGGCGATACCGGCTGCCTTCACCTTGGGAAGTAAAATGTTAAACCCTGGAGCGCTTAACACTGAAATGACTTGAATGTTTCTTTTGGCAAGAGAGTGAACGAGGGGAATTCTTCAACCCAGCAGTGTTTATTCAAAGGCTTCGGCACACAGGCTCACTCACACACACTCAGCGCACAAAACCTGCCAAGAAATTCCTCCCTAATTCAACCACACAGGTTATTATCGGTGACAAGTGCACGTTTGGATATTTCTGTTTTTCTCCCTCTTAATGTTAAAAGAGAAATTACTTTTTTGGCATGAGAGAGAATGTGTGGGTATTTCCAAAAGCAAAAAAAACATAGAAGTGACAACAGTAGAATAAAAGCTTTTAGAAACAGTTCACTACGACTAATATCTCTAGCTACTAACGCTGTTACTACAGTTATCATCAGGTTACACATCCCTTTATTACCCCTCATTATAATTAAACTGCATTGTGACCGTGAGTCTCATTACAACCAGCAGACATAACAATAATAACATAGAATAACAATAATAAAATAGAATAACAATAATAACATAGAATAACAATAATAACATAGAATAACAATGATAACATAGAATAACAACGATAACATAGAATAACAATAATAACATAGAATAACAATAATAACATAGAATAACAATGATAACATAGAATAACAATGATAACATAGAATAACAATGATAACATAGAATAACAATAATAACATAGAATAACAATGATAACATAGAATAACAATGATAACATAGAATAACAATAATAACATAGAATAACAATGATAACATAGAATAACAATGATAACATAGAATAACAATGATAACATAGAATAGCAATGATAACATAGAATAACAATGATAACATAGAATAACAAATAACAACGATAACATAGAATAACAACAATAACATAGAATAACAATAATAACATAGAATAACAACGATAACATAGAATAACAATAATAACATAGAATAACAACAATAACATAGAATAACAATAATAACATAGAATAACAACGATAACATAGAATAACAACAATAACATAGAATAACAACGATAACATAGAATAACAACGATAACATAGAATAACAATGATAACATAGAATAACAATGATAACATAGAATAACAACGATAACATTGAATAACAATAATAACATAGAATAACAATGATAACATAGAATAACAATGATAACATAGAATAACAATAATAACATAGAATAACAATGATAACATAGAATAACAATACAGCATGTAACCTGCTTATTCATTATCATGCAAACCTGCCTATTAAACAGCATAATGACCTGCTTATTATACAGAATGTACTCTGCCTATAGTACATCAGAATAACCTGCATACAGTACAGAATGTAACCAGCCTATTAACAAACATAGCAACCTGCCTATAGTACAGCATTAACTTGCCTATAGTACAGCATGTAACCTGCCTATAGTACAGCATGTAACCTGCCTATAGTACAGCATGTAACCTGCCTATAGTACAGCATGTAACTTGCCTATAGTACAGCATGTAACCTGCCTATAGTACAGCATGTAACTTGCCTATAGTACAGCATGTAACCTGCCTATAGTACAGCATGTAACCTGCCTATAGTATAGCATGTAACTTGCCTATAGTACATCATGTAACTTGCCTATAGTACAGCATTTAACTTGCCTATAGTACAGCATGTAACCTGCCTATAGTACAGCATGTAACCTGCCTATTAACAAACATAGCAACCTGCCTATAGTACAGCATGTAACCTGCCTATAGTACAGCATGTAACTTGCCTATATTACAGCATGTAACCTGCCTATAGTACAGCATGTAACTTGCCTATAGTACAACATGTAACCTGCCTATAGTACAGCATGTAACCAGCCTATTAACAAACATAGCAACCTGCCTATTAAGCAGCATTATAAGCAGCTTTTTAACCAACCTAGTAACCTACTAAACACCATTGCAACCTGCCTAGTTGTTTTAGTGAGCCTACACAAACAGTACTGGCTAGCTAGTTAGTTTGCACACTAACAAAAGTCGTTTGAATACAATCTACCCAGTGATGGGGCATACACATACAAGAGTAACTAGCTAGCTAGCAGCGCTAACACTAGCTAGCATGCTAACGTTGTTGTTTGATGTATGCATACACTTACAGTAGTAGCTAACGCTAGCTAGCGCGCTAACGCTAGCTAACATGCTAACGCTAGTTAGCGTGCTAACGCTAGCTAACATGCTAATGTTAGCTAGCGCGCTAACGTGTAAACAGAGACCCAGAGAAAGAACTTACCCATTCATTCATTGCTACAGGCTGTCTGAATGTATGCATACACTTACCTTACAGTAGTAGCTAACGCTAGCTAGCGCGCTAACGTGTAAACAGAGACCCAGAGAAAGAACTTACCCATTCATTCATTCATTCATTGCTGCAGGATATGTCTGTGGCTGTTGATTGCAGTGTCTGTGGCTGTGGCTGTTGCCTGGCAGCCATGCCTTTGTCAGGAGGAACAGCTGTTCTCATCGATATCAGAGCGCACTGCCCCCCGCCCCTTTCAGAATGTTCCTACTATTTAGCCAATCAACAACCATAAAATGCAGCTTCTCTGTCTATCATTTCAAAAGATTCAGACATGGTCGTATACTTTTAGCTCTCTACTGAGTTTTACTCACACAGTTTAAACAATTACATCATGAGAATCCTAAGAACCAGGCGGACATTTTGATGTATAACATGTATCTGTAACCCCAGAAATGTAGGCGCTATCACAATTTACAAACGAACAAAAAAACACCAAAAATCGCTTTCAAATTAGAGTGGAGAAAATCACAGTTTCTATGGATGTCTATGGGGAGGCGCAAGTTGGAAACAAAAGGACATAACGAAATAAATATATATGTTACAGCTTATATTTGAACATTTTGAGTGACAGCACAAATAGATGAACGTTTTGATATGCCATTTGTGTGTAAAGGGTTGAAACTCAGGCAGCAGTAGCAGTTTACAAATGTTCTCTACATTTTCTGCTGAATGGGCTCTCACACTCTAGTTTTGAAGATTCCGTCAATGTATTTCAATGAGGATTAATTAGCGACAATTTCGTTAATATTTCGTAAACTACAACTACAACTGTGGGAGGAGTAGGGGTGGTCAAAATTTGATATAATAATAATAATAATATATATGTGAGATTACAATATGTGTCCTTGACCATAGTCAAGCACACATAATAACAATACTAACATTGCTATCAGATTAACTGCTTATTGATACAGATGCACTCTAGTTACTCTCAGGGACCCTCAGCTACAACCACCCAACACAGATTTGGTTTTTGGAGACAAAATGGAGTATTTACACGGAAGAACAACTGTTGCAGAATGTTTTTTACTGATGGAGAAAGTCGGTCGGTCAGGAAATGTCTCAGACTATGGTCGCTGAGCGTGTTTTTGGTTAGGATATATCTTAGTTTAGGGTCGCTGAGCGTGTTTTTGGTCAGGATATATCTTAGTTTATGGTCTCTGAGCCTATTTTTTGTCAGGTCTCATCACTGTTTGATATCTCTGAGTGATCATTTTTGTTCTATTTTAAAAGCCATTTAGAAATTTAGTTCATTTTATTATATTTTGGTTTGAATCTTTTTTCCCTTTCTCTGGCAAATCTGACGTATTGATTTTGGTGAGATCATGTTTTTTTAGGAGGTGTTCATTTCTGTGACATATTTTCTGTGTGGTTGTATAAAATTAGAGTTTGTAACATCTGAAACATAGGCGACTCAGACATCTGCTCTATGGTTTCCAGTGCTATACATTGTAGGGACATTTTGTGTTTCAATGGTGTCAGAATACATGTTTCTCACACCCTCTTTCACTCACTCTCTTTCTCTCACTCTCTTTCTCTCACTCTCTTTCTCTCACTCTCTTTCTCTCACCCTCTTTCTCTCACCCTCTTTCTCTCACTCTCTTTCTCTCACCCTCTTTCTCTCACTCTCTTTCACTCACCCTCTTTCTCTCACCCTCTTTTTCTCACCCTCTTTCTCTCACTCTCTTTCTCTCACCCTCTTTCTCTCACTCTCTTTCACTCACCCTCTTTCTCTCACCCTCTTTCTCTCACCCTCTTTCTCTCACCCTCTTTCTCTCACTCTCTTTCACTCACCCTCTTTCTCTCACTCTCTTTCTCTCACTCTCTTTCTCTCACCCTCTTTCTCTCACCCTCTTTCTCTCACGCTCTCACTCTCTTTCTCTCACCCTCTTTCTCTCACCCTCTTTCACTCACCCTCTTTCTCTTACTCTCTTTCTCTCACCCTCTTTCTCTCACTCTCTTTCTCTCACGCTCACTCTCTCACACCCTGGCTTCCATTAACAAGTTACCTAACCAGGCCTGTGAACTGTGTGGCTGTTTAAACAGGTATACATGTTGAAGGGTTAGCTGATGTCAGGCATGGCCCACATTCTGGGTCAAGGTTATGAATGGATACTAACTTGGAAAAGAGCTGCACTTGTGTACCAGATAAATGTTTTGAATAGTGAACCTGGACCAACACATACTTATCTGAAACCTGTCAACAGGTTTCCACATTTTACACTTTGTCTGGTTTAAAGCTCACAGATAAGAGTTTAATCTATTTTTACAGAAATGGCTTTACCATCCTTTAGTTACTTTCAAATCGATTGTGTCCATATGCCAAGTGATGATCTTGTTTCAGATCCAATTGTGTCACTGTGTCACCTTGGTGACATTGACAGCCGCTGATCTGAGATCTGTAGATCGACATGAAAGACAAACAACATAGAAAGAGTGATATGAGGCACATTAGAAGCTGTGGCCCTGAAGCCAACAAACCCAACCAGGTTCCTGTTGGTAACGGGAACAACACAGTGCTTCATTCACGGCCACTCAGGTCAGCTCGTTCTATACCGACTCCTGATTGGACCAATCACATAAACGAGCTCACCGCTGCTCTCCCCATCACCTAGACAACATGCCCGGTGGCGTAACCAGGGCAACTGGACAGTAATGCGAGCACTTAGGACCCGGCTGACATCAATCACATCTACACGCTTTGCCTCACAGAGTGGAGAGACAGTGGCAGACCAGATCCAGATTTAACCCTTCTAGGAGGAACTTTTTGGGGTCCTCTTCGATGGTGGTATAACTGGGCCCGGCGACAGTGACCTGTCTGTTCATCTCAACGTCTGCTGGCCTTTTCGTTATCTTTTTTCCACTCTTTTTACTCTGTCACTTGCATATGTGAGTGTTAACCGAACAATGGCAGGAAACCTGTTGAATGACAGCCAAAGCAGAACACAGTTGTCTGAGTTCCCCAGCTGATTCTCCCGTGTTAAACCATGTATCTATGTTCTGATATCTGTAAATATAAGTATATCAACTGATAAATCACAACCCTGACTCGCTAAATAGTTGGAGTTAATCCTTTTCCCTCTAAAGTATCCGTGTCCAAATGTGATCTCAGGGTTAGCCCAAGAGAAAGACGGGATCATATGCTGATTGGTTGAGAACAGAGGGGTTGGACATGCTAGCCGAGAGACGACTGCTGATTGGTTGAACAGACTGTTGTGTCATACACTTCCCTGCTTATGCTACTAGAGTTCTGACAAAGACACAGCTACAGACAGCACACACAGTGTTACTACTGCCTCCAACAGGAATGGCTCTCTAACTTTAGCTGCTGCTACTTTTGAAAATAAATCAGAACAGAGGTTCCCTGAGTAAAAACATTGCGTGGTTGTCAGGTGCCTGTGCTGAGGAAAAGAACCAACACCTTTAGTCGAGTGAGAAGAAGATTGTAATGTCTAATTGCAAATGTGGAGACTGTAATCTGGATAGAGAGTCAAACGCATTTCTACCTTGTATTACCCCAGAAATTATGATTACAGAATCAAGGCTGCTTCATGAAAATGTGGTAATTAGTTCCTATGTATTTGTTTGGGAAGAGTTGGTGGTGACAAGCCTCTCATCAGATGACGTGTGTGTGTGTCTGTGCGCGTGTGTGTGCGCGTGTGTGCGCGCGTGTGTGTGCGCGTTTGAAAATGGCATGTTTGTCTCACACCTCCTACTGACAAAATACTGTCAGACATCAAAGCTTTACTTCCCACCATCGGTGTTTAGTTTCCTCTCTAGATATCTTTGGCGTTCCACTTTCCATTATCTTATGCGTCTGTTTTAACAAATTTGTGGAACCTCATTCTAAAATATCAAGCACATTTTTTAGCTCCTTATCAATGGGATTTTAATGACATGAACATTTTATTGACAGAAATATGTTTTTACATCGGGCAAAACAAGCGTATAATAAATAACGAAAAAATAAGTGGAAAAACATTTGTAGTAACAATGTGAAAATAGTTGCGAGACAGGATGACAAGGGAGAACACATTAATAGGTGTATGCTAAGATTGTGCTGCACTGGTTATCCTGTTTGCATCGCAATTTGATGGATTCTTTCAATTTAAAATGTACTACCATATAGAAAAGTCCCAGTTGTTCCAATTGTCTCAGCCCCAGTTGTTCCAGTTGTGCTAGTTGTCTCAGTCCCAGTTTTCCCAGTTGTCCCAGTTGTCCCAGTTGTCCCAGTTGTCCTAGTTGTCCCAGTTTTCCCAGTTGTCCCAGTTTTCCCAGTTGTCCCAGTTGTCCCAGTTGTCCTAGTTGTCCCAGTTTTCCCAGTTGTCCCAGTTTTCCCAGTTGTCCCAGTTTTCCCAGTTGTCCCAGTTTTCCCAGTTGTCCCAGTTTTCCCAGTTCCACATGTGTTCTGCACTCTACTGTCTCTCTTTTCCTATGTCTCTATCTCACTAGTGTCATAGATATGGTCGGGGATTCTACAGGAAGGGCTGGTTCCTGTTTGTACTATGGCCGTCCTCCAAGCATAATCTCTTGAAGCCTGGACGGTGGAGACTTTTAGAATGTGCGTTGCTTGGTGTGTTCGCCAGGAGTGTGTGTTCTGGGGGAAAGTTCTTCGCAACTGGCCAACGATTTGGTGTGCAATTTTCTACACCACTGTAAAGTGGTCAGGGTGACAAAATGGGGCATTTTAGTGTGAAATCTTTCCAGGACGGCTGTGATGGTACGATCAATGTTGAAGAAATAAAAGAGCGAGTGTCGTCATGGAGGCAACAGAGAAACGAAGCACGCTGCTGACCTCAGGTGGACAGGAACACACAAACACATGCACACACACACACACACACGCAAAATAAACTGAACAGCTGGAGGTCGACCTGTGTCCAGTGGTCCACTGGCTTGAATGACAGATTGTTTTACAGGCCTTGATAAGCACTAATCTGCCAGAGCTTTGCCAAAGGTAGGGCAGTGCCGTTACCCCCTACAGTGATGGACATGCCCCCCTGTTAAGCAGGCAACCGACTGGCTGCCAAAGCACCCACAAACCCCAGGAACCCACCAAACGCACACACACACACACACTTTCCCGCCAAGTCCAAGTTCATTTGGAATGAAGACATTCTCTTTGATCTACATAGGAATTTGTGAAAGTGTCCCATCTGTTTGGAAAAGCACAATGTCATAGTTAAAAAGGCTTCACACTCATTCAGCCGGGCTCCTCTAAACTCCTTGTGGAGCCTTCGGGGGCCCCAGGTCTGGCCCCGAGCAGGTCCTTTCCCTCAGTGTCCCTGGCTGTGTCTTTAAACGAAGGCTGCATGGTTCTGTGAACAGTGGGCCTCCTTGTATTCTTCCAGTCTTAGCAGAACCCATTGAGTAGCACACAATGTGCCAGGCAGTCCTTTACTGTAAAAAGGGCCCTTTCTCTGGGGTGGCTCTGAACTGCATGGGGGATGAGAGAGAGGGAGATGTTTTTTACAAGGCTCCAATAGAGGCATCTGCAATCTGTTGCGTCTTGCTGGCCTCTTCATCTGCTTTTGGTGCAAACTGGCTTCATCTGCTTTTAGAGCAAATCCTCCATGAATTCCTTAGCGGCTGGTAGCCGTGGCCTGCTCTCTCTCCCTCTCCCTGTCTTTTCCTCTCTCTCTTTCCCTCTCTCTCTCTCTCTCTCTCTCTCCCTCTCCCTGTCTTTTCCTCTCTCTCTTTCCCTCTCTCTCTCTCTCCCTCTCCCTGTCTTTTCCTCTCTCTCTTTCCCTCTCTCTCTCTCTCTCTCTCTCCCTCTCCCTGTCTTTTCCTCTCTCTCTTTCCCTCTCTCTCTCGCTCTCCCTCTGTTCCTCTGTCTTTCCCTTTCTACTTTGTCATTTGCACAAGGAACCCAGAAGGCTTTCCCTCCCTTTTTCTTGACCCTGTTTTTTTGCCCCTACCTCTCTGCCATTCTGTCTATTTTTCAGCCGCGTCCCCCTCTCTCTCTTTCTCTTTTTCACTTTCTCTTTCTCTCCCTGTGTAGAGTGTGGAATGACTGAGTGATGGCTTTTGATAAAAGGCCCCTCAGACCCCTCGCATAATACAGAAGATTGTAGAGAGGAAAATGAGATCCCCATGAATGAATATGTGGGGAAGGATAAGGGGAGGGATGAGGGGAGGGAGGAGGGGAGAGAGGAGGGGAGGGAGGAGGGGGATACAGTGTGAGGGGAGAGACAGTGTGAGGGGAGGGAGGAGGGGAGAGAGGAGGGGAGATACAGTATGAAGGGAGGGATGAGGGGAGGGATGAGGGGAGAGAGGAGGGGAGATACAGTATGAGGGGAGGGATGAGGGGAGAGGGGAGGGAGGAGGGGGATACAGTATGAGGGGAGGGATGAGGGGAGGGATGAGGGGAGAGAGGAGGGAGGGAGGAGGGGGATACAGTGTGAGGGGAGAGACAGTGTGAGGGGAGGGAGGAGGGGAGAGAGGAGGGGAGATACAGTATGAGGGGAGGGATGAGGGGAGAGGGGAGGGAGGAGGGGGGATACAGTATGAGGGGAGGGATGAGGGGAGGGAGGGTGGCTGGTATTCTTCACACTGGGTGTTCTGATGAATGCTAGACAAATGAAGGTTTGGGTGGTTTGGGGTACCAGGCCAGGTGACAGAGGTACACTAGGCTTATAGCAAACCCCAACACCCCCGACTGAGGCTACAAACCCAGTGTCACTCAAATTCACACAAATAACACAGATGGCTACCTATTGGCATTTAAAAGAGACCTCCACAGGTCACAGTGTCCACATGAAGAAAACACATGGGGTTTGTGTGAGACGTTTAGGCTCTGGGAAATGTACCCTTCAACATCCTAAGTTACCCAGGGATCATTATTCAATAGTGTACTAATCACACCAGATATATTATTGGTATTATACGGAGCAGTTGTTTCTTCTTTCATAACAAGCATCAACAGAGCACATACAGGGAGGATGGCTGAATTCAAGCTAGAGCCCTATTCAAACCCACCTGCTTCCCTCTTCCTCCTCTTCCACCTCTTCCCGCGTCCTTCCCTCGCTCCAAGAAGACAGAGAGAAGAGGAGGGTCTCTCTGGAGGCACTGGCTGCCCTTTGGCTGGGGACTTCTATCGAACGGCCCTGGACATGCAACACTATTTGAAGGGCGAAGGCACCCTCTCTTTAAAACCTCCCCCGGGCCAGCCCACCCCAAGGCAGTTCTCATTCAAGGCCGCGGTCCTTCACTGTGCACATCTGCTGTGGTGGGCCGGCGCTGGCTGCCGCGACCAGCGAATAGGGGCCCCTGGAGGAGGGCTGGGTGGTGGCGGACGGGGGGGCGTTTGGCTTTGGAAGAGCTCCGGGGCAGATGCTTGGGAATACCACACAGGCTTCCATGACGATAGCCTTACAGTGTTTACTGCTCCCAGTAATCTCTCCAACCTCCCCCTCTTCCTCTCCCTCCCCCTCTCCAGCCCTCGTCTCCTGGACCACTGAGCCCTTCCTCTTCAAATGTAAATGTGGGGCTGACACGGGATAGGGGGGGCCGTGTTAGTGTTTCTGTGTGCTGCGCCTCCTCCTCCACCTCCTTCTCCTCTCGTTTGGCTCTCCACTGCTCCATGGCGTCAGGCGTCCTTTGAAAAGTTCCCCACTCTTTCTCCTCTCCCAGTCCATCTTTTCAGGTTTCGTCTGGCCAGGCCCGATGCCCGTCTGGGGCTTGTAAAGGTGCCACGGGGCATTTACAATGGCGCCCATTAAACTGACTGAGGGGCAGTAGGTAGGCGGGACCTGTGCCCATTCTGGTGTCGGCCAGGGTCCGCCTGGCACATGGACCCAGAACCCAGAACCCAGGCGGGAGCAGAAGTCCTCCTTTCATTACGTCTTAACAGGTTGACACTTTCTGTTGATGGAACAGGGAACAGCAGGACATTCTGATGGATCCAAAGACGTATGTTGGGTTAGAATATAAAACAATCACATGTTCATAGAGCGGTGAATGAGATTGAGATATCACCATGTGTTCAACACAACACAATCACATGTTCATAGAGCTGTGAATGCCACTACACATGAGATATCACCATGTGTTCAACCTACACAATCACAGTGGGTTCATAATGACATTGTCTGAAACAGAGAGTATGTTCAGGGTTTCTGTGTTGTTATCGAGAACGAGAGTCACCCCTTTAGTTAATACCAAATATCAAAGAATCGACGATTCAAAGAAAAGCGACATCGATTCACTTAAAAACATTGGATGCTTTTCTTGCACAACCATGCGACACTTCAAAAACAGACGAGATAAAAATGCGGAAAAGAACTAACTTTTCCTGATTACCATCAGACATGCATTCACACACAGAAGTGTGTGCGCACGTACGTGCGCGCGCGCACAGACACGGCACAGCCTGTTGATTCATTCCTGAGGTTATGGAGGGAACACCTGATCTCTAATGGACGACCAGAAGCGCTGGCTGAACAGGGGGCCTCTTTACAAGCTCACTGGTGAATGGCAACATCAACAGGAAACGTGTCTGTCTCTCTGTCTGTCTGTATTCACGCTAGAATGGGGGTCACTCATCACTACCATCTGCCCAGCTGTGCCTCTCTTTGTCCGCCACTTCCGAAGCCCATCACGGCAGCTTTTGCCACGGCGATCGGCCCCACCCCGACGCACCACCCCGCCCCAGAATGCACTTGACAGGATCCCAGCCTGCTGGTGACATCAAAGACAGAGACGTGGCCGGGGCCCCCGGACTAGCTGCCACTGGAAACAGGAGGAGGCTTAGGCCCTTTTGTTATGTCATTTCTTCAGGCTCTCCTCATTCACTTTCCCTCTCGAGGGCGTCCACCTATCCCATTCATTTAGGGGCTGTAGATTGCAAAGTTCATAAAGGACAGGCTCACTCTGTTGTTATGGGGATTTGTTCAAATCACTACCCGCACTCTATGGGGACAGTTGGGCTTCTCTGGGGCCCGGCGGTGTGGAGTAGAGAAGGATGAGGATCGGAAGGAGGGAGGGATGAGGTAGGATGAGGAGGGATGAGGTGGGGTGAGGAGGGATGAGGTAGGATGAGGAGGGATGAGGAGGGGTGAGGAGGGATGAGGTGGGGTGAGGAGGGATGAGGTGGGGTGAGGAGGGATGAGGAGGGGTGAGGAGGGATGAGGAGGGATGAGGTGGGATGAGGAGGGATGAGGTGGGGTGAGGAGGGATGAGGAGGGGTGAGGAGGGGTGAGGAGGGATGAGGTAGGATAAGGAGAGATGAGGAGGGATGAGGAGGGATGAGGAGGGGTGAGGAGGGATGAGGTGGGATGAGGAGGGATGAGGTGGGGTGAGGAGGTGTGAGGAGGGGTGAGGAGGGGTGAGGAGGGATGAAGTGAGATGAGGAGGGGTGGAAAGAGGAGGGATGAGGTGGGGTGAGGTGATGGAATGACAACCCCGCTGTATGGAGGCATTGGGTTTAATTGGTACTAGGACTTTGTTACTTGGATTATAAATTGCTTTTGCTCAAAATGTTAAAATCACCAATGTCAGAATCCAACATGTGATCAATTCAATGTCACCATCTATTCTTCTATGGTGTCAGATCAGATCAATGGAGATACCTCTATGGTGTCAGATCAGATCAAAGGAGATACCTTTATGGTGTGAGATCAGATCAATGGAGATACCTCTATGGTGTAAGATCAGATCAATGGAGATACCTCAATGGTGTCAGATCAGGAACATGGAGATGGTGTCAGATCAGGAACATGGAGATACCTCTATGGTGTCAGATCAGATCAATGGAGATACCTCTATGGTGTCAGATCAGATCAATGGAGATACCTCTATGGTGTCAGATCAGATCAATGGAGATACCTCTATGGTGTCAGATCAGATCAAAGGAGATACCTCTATGGTGTCAGATCAGGAACATGGAGATACCTCTATGGTGTCAGATCAGATCAATGGAGATACCTCTATGGTGTCAGATCAGGACAGGGGAGATACCTCTAGGCATCTCTATGTTTGTGTTGTTCCCAATTAAAGGCAGCTGCCTTGTGATGCCTCTAATAAGGGAGCATATTTAGGTGGTCTCATCTCATCTTCAACCAGCTTATCCGGGGTCGGGTCGCGGGGGTAGCAGCTCTAGCAGGGGACCCCAAACATTCCTTTCCATGTCCACATTAACCAGCTCTGACTCGGGGAGCCCGAGGCGTTCCCAGGCCAGTGTGGAGATACAATCTCTCTCTAGATGGTGATTTTGGCAACTCACTTTGTGGTCCATTGTATATGTGTTGCTGTTATTGTTTGTGTCTGCCGTTTTGTTTGTTGTTTTCGTCAGGAAAACGTAAAATTAAAGCTTTATGGTTCAGTCAGATCAACACCTCATTCCTTCCTCAACCCCAGCCATGAGAGTAAAATAAATATATAAATAAATAAAAGTAGGTCAAGGTTTAAATCAAATAACATGTACAAGTCAAGTGTCCTTCAATAGTTTGTGTGCGTTTAAAAATAACCCAAACAGTTTTCCCACAGCTGCAACTCAGAAACGTCCACATTTCCTCCAAACACCTCTCACACGAAACACAACATGCCAGTAACACTCTCCAGTCAACAAGGGTTTAATTATTATCTGTGACTGTGAGAAGTAAGATTTTTGCAGAAAACCTCTGCCTGTCTGTGTGCCTGTGTGTGTGCCTGTCTCTGTGTGTGTCTGTGTGCCTGTCTGTGTGTCTTTCTGGGTGCCTGTCTGTGTGTGTGTTTGTGTGCCTGTCTATGTGTCTGTGTGCCTGTCTGTGTGCCTGTCTGTGTGCCTGTGTGTGTGCCTGTCTGTGAGTCTGTCTGTGTGCCTGTCTGTGTGCCTGTGTGTGTGCCTGTCTGTGTCTGTCTGTGTGTGTCTGTGTGCCTGTCTGTGTTTGTGTGTGTGTGTATGTCTGTGTGCCTGTCTGTCTGTGTGCCTCCACCGCTCTCTGGTGCAGCTGAACACTTGCTGCACCGCCCGTCTAACCACACAGATTAAAACACTGCGAGACGATGAGGGAGTGAGAGATTGAGGTTACGATACCGTAAGCACACCTTGTTCTTCTGTCTACCTCATTCTTTTAGTAAACACGGTTTGCTGTGTGCTGACGGTAAACGGGTGATTCAACCACAGCACTGGGACAACTGCACATGCAGGCATTAGGTTACTATTCTGCCAGCCTGTGCACACACACACACACACACACACACACACACACACACACACACACACACACATGCAACCCTCCGTTCTGCCCATAATGATAAAAAGGTTGTCAAAGTCCAGCGCGGGAAAATTAGGGTGTATGTCACGTTCCCCAATGCCGCCGTCCGCTACCTGCGCCCGACCGGTCGAACTGTTGTGGGCTGGGAACAGTGCGGCATGGGATCCGTGCTTCTGTCGAAAATGAATCATTTGTACGCTCCGGGGTCAAAGGTCACCATGTGGCTGCCGCGTTGACGTAGGCTGCGGAGAAACACTTTCAGATGTCCCACAGACGACACACAGACACACGTGGTGGCTGATGGCGTGCAGACGATATGCACACGTGCCATAACCCTACACACACACACACACACACACACACACACACTATCACGCCACCAACATCTGTTGTGCCCAGGTACGCGTTGCACTGCTCTGTCTGTGCGTCTCTCTCGTCGGCGGTGCAGTTCCCTGTCACCCTCAGTGGACCGAGGCTGCATTCTAATTGAGCATTTACGTACACTGTGGTTTCACAGGCCTGTGATCCGCTGAGCAAAGGCAGATAAGACCTGTTTATCTCACCGCTCTGGTTTCCTCTTCACTCTCTGGGGATGGAGCTTCTCTTTTTTTTCTCTCACTGTAGCTTTTCTACCTGTTGTCTGTTTCTTGCTCTCGGTTACCTTTTCTTCCTCTATCTCTCTCTCCCTCTCCCCCCCGTCTTCTCTCTTGTTGTAGGTCTTCTTTCTCTTTCCTTTCTGCCTCTTTGCCCCGTTCTCTTTCGCTTGTTTCGCTCTCTCAATTCTTTGCTCTGTCACTCAGGTTTTGATAGTTGGTTCATGTGTATGCAAAAACAATTTGGGCTGATTAAGACTAATCAAGACAGTGTTGTACAAAGAACAAAATGAGTGGAACACTTTTGGATTTGTGTCAATATGACAATCACCATATTAAAGAATGACTGTACGACAAACATCAGTTATCAGTTCTCTCCTGTGTTGAATAAAAAAATGAAAAAAAATTGAATTCTGTCTCCAACAAATTCCCAGTACCATTATTTATATTGAATGTTCTGTGCACTTTGGCCCAAGCTGAAGATGAGAATACAAAAAGACAACAAGCATTATTTCACCTGTCAGGATATATTATTTGGCCTGTGATTTGGTATATCCCCTGTAAGGCAAACATACAAATATAAAAAATGTCAAACAAAGCATTACATTGGCACGTAACTCGTTTGTGACATCAAACATAAGAAACATTATACACACTGAGTCGGGATCCACTTGTGGTGTGTCCAAGATGTTGTCATGCTGGGTTGGGAGTTCGGCAGTCATCCTTGTCAGACAATGTTAATTTTTATACTCTATTCATCAGAATAACATTAGATTTTTCTCTTTTTCTGCTAATTTCTATGCCCACAGCCAATAGCAGTTCCTGAGTAGCAGGAAGTGATGCAGAGTGCTGTCAGGATATATATATATATATATTCATTAAACATGCATCTTTCACCACTTGTAACCACAAAAGTTTATCTTATCATTAAATGAGTAATCTAACATTCCCTCGTCTCAAACCCGTATTTTTCTACAACTGTATCCATTGAGATATGCAGTATGTCCGTCTGGAACTATTTTTTCAAGCGTGATTAGGTTAGATTATAGTCACGAATAGATGCAGCCATTTCTGCTAAGCACATATTCCCAGTACTAATTGTCCTAGATGACTCAATAACATATTACTCATAAACGTTTAGCTATAATGTTGGTTCTTGATGGAATCTATTAAAAAAGTAGGCATCACAGTTCTGATATTATGGCTATGAATAAGATAAGAGTTAAGTTAGAGTTAAGTGTAGGCATCACAGTTCTGATATTATGGCTATGAATAAGATAAGAGTTAAGTTAGAGTTAAGTGTAGGCATCACAGTTCTGATATTATGGCTATGAATAAGATAAGAGTTAAGTTAGAGTTAAGTGTAGGCATCACAGTTCTGAAAGTAGGGCTATGGATTAGGTTATGGTAAAGTTGTGGTTAACATTAGGCATTATTTCAGAACTGAAATTAAGGCTATGATTCAGGTGAGGGTTAAGTTAAAATTAAAACGCTCATTGAGAAAATTTTGCAAGAGTGGCCTGTCTAAGCGATGATTATATTGCGAAAATGTTAATCGCAATACAAACTATAACATACAATATGGGGTTTTGATGGAACTATGACTGACAAGTCGACATCGCAAAGGAAGAAACCGTTGGTGTTGTGTCAGAACTTCTGGTGTAGATCTCCTTGATCTACAAAGTTGTCTTCCATTTCTCGCCTCACTATAGTGCTTTCTTTCGTTTTCGTTAATGTAACAAGCAGCTCGTTTTGGCAATGGCATGTCTATGCCCCCGGTGTAATCTGTCGCACAATCTGTCAAACAGCCAACTGTAGCTGAAGTTCACAAACTCAAGGGATTGTTTTGAAATGAGAGACTGACAGCGTGAGTCAATTTTCCACCTCTTCCGAAAAACCACAACAAAACACTTAACATTTAATTTTGTATTAATTGAAAATAGATATGTTTCCAAAATCTTTAGATAAGCAATCTGCCCACTAAGGCAGGACAAAGTAAGCTTTCAATGTTTGTTTGTCACGCTTTACATGAACAGTAAGTATAATGACAGTGAACCTGTTTAACTGCATCTCATCTCACCCCCCCAAAAGAAAAAGGCGCGCACGCACACGCACACACACACACACACACACACACACACACACACACACACACACACACACACACACACACACACACACACACACACACACACACACACACACACACACACACACACACACACACACACACACACACACACACACACACACACACACACACACACACACATGCATGGCTGAATCTCAGTTGCTCAATCATACATCACTCTTCTCTTGACATGGGAAAATCCACAGTAGACTTGGAATAAACACTAAAATGTGAACTCAAGATCATCATAAAGCAGCTTTGATTCGCTGCCTTGTACTTAGACTATGTGAGCTGTAGTTTACATACTCAGTCTGCCGGCAACAACGATTGCAACACCCAACTTCTCATTTTGCTTTCATGAATTGTTCCATGTTGTTATTGTACATCCAGAGTGTGTTATGGCCTCTTCTTGTTCTGTTATTGTACATCCAGAGTGTGAGTGTGTCATGATCCAGAGTGTGTTATGGCCGTGTCCTCTCCAGAGTGTGTCATGACCTTGTCTTGTTCTGTTATTGTACATCCAGAGTGTGTTATGGCCTCTTCTTGTTCTGTTATTGTACATCCAGAGTGTGTTATGGCCTGTCTTGTTCTGTTTTTGTACATCCAGAGTGTGTTATGGCCTCTTCTTGTTCTGTTATTGTACATCCAGAGTGTGTCATGACCTTGTCTTGTTCTGTTATTGTACATCCAGAGTGTGTTATGGCCTCTTCTTGTTCATCCAGAGTGTGTTATGGCCTCTTCTTGTTCTGTTATTGTACATCCAGAGTGTGTTATGGCCTGTGTCTTGTTCTGTTATTGTACATCCAGAGTGTGTTATGGCCTCTTCTTGTTCTGTTATTGTACATCCAGAGTGTGTTATGGCCTTGTCTTGTTCTGTTATTGTACATCCAGAGTGTGTTATGGCCTCTTCTTGTTCTGTTATTGTACATCCAGAGTGTGTTATGGCCGTGTCTTGTTCTGTTATTGTACATCCAGAGTGTGTTATGGCCTTGTCTTGTTCTGTTATTGTACATCCAGAGTGTGTTATGGGTGTGTCTTGTTCTCTTATTGTACATCCAGAGTGTGTTATGGCCTTGTCTTGTTCTGTTTTTGTACATCCAGAGTGTGTTATGGCCTTGTCTTGTTCTGTTATTGTACATCCAGTGTGTTATGGCCGTGTCTTGTTCTCTTATTGTACATCCAGAGTGTGTTATGGGTGTGTCTTGTTCTGTTATTGTACATCCAGAGTGTGTCATCCAGAGTGTGTCTTGTTCCATGCTGTTGCTAAATAAGTTCCTATTGGCTGTTTGGGCATTGGAACAGGTGTCCTGTAATCACTGTGACAGCTAGCTTACTGGGCCTGTCCACAATGTTCCACTCTACTGATAAACATTCACTACATTTGTTACACTTCATAACAAGGTAACGTATCTAAAGTGTGGTTAGATTACCCTAATACCAGTTTCGTTGTAACGTGTTTAACCAAAATAAACCAATAAACAATTGACATCAGTCAGTCCTGCCTTTACACGTTTGAAACGTCACTTTCCAATGTTTGTCTCCAATTCCACGTTTTCCAACATTACTTTGAAACATTTTGTCTTTTCTTGCCTTTTTTCTGCACACCAATGAAGCCTTTAAAATGGAGAACAGTTTAAAGACACCCTGGCGCCGTACGCCGTTAGCCATTAGCCTACAGGAAAAAACAGCGTGCGAGTTGATTGGCATGACAGTGCACCTGTCCCACACATGTCGGACATAACCGGAGTTGGCAGCACCACAGCTTGACCTTGTCTCCTTACGCGACCGTGATCTTCTTATCCCATTAAGAATTGAACTGCGATCGCGGAGTGGGTTCTGTGGTTCGCCCTCCCAGCCCCAGTTACGCTACGTTTGCTCTGTCTCTCTCAGGGGCCCTGGACCGAGGTCAGCGGTGAGACCAAACAAACTGCTAATTTGGAGTGACAGGACACACAATTATAACCTCGCTGGCTGACATGCTCACGACATGGCGTTATTGTGTGTGAGAGACGTAGCGCGTCTGAGGGACTGAACACTGAGAGACGTAGCCCGTCTGAGGGACTGGACACTGAGAGACGTAGCGGGTCTGAGGGACTGAACACTGAGAGACGTAGCGCGTCTGAGGGACTGAACACTGAGAGACGTAGCGCGTCTGAGGGACTGAACACTGAGAGACGTAGCGCGTCTGAGGGACTGAACACTGAGAGACGTAGCGCGTCTGAGGTACTGAACACTGAGAGACGTAGCGCGTCTGAGGGACTGAACACTGAGAGACGTAGCGCGTCTGAGGGACTGAACACTGAGAGACGTAGCGCGTCTGAGGGACTGAACACTGAGAGACGTAGCGGGTCTGAGGTACTGAACACTGAGAGACGTAGCGGGTCTGAGGTACTGAACACTGAGAGACGTAGCGGGTCTGAGGTACTGAACACTGAGAGACGTAGCGCGTCTGAGGTACTGAACACCGTCGTTTGTTGGGCCCAACTTCGGCTGCTCTCCAGATGAGCTGTGGATAATAACTCCCCCCGGTGTAACTGAACACCCAGCGTGTTCATGCTCCGCTCGTATATAAATGCAACAGAAACATGTGTCCCCATGACCTTTTCAATGCGATTATATATATATTTATATATGAGCCGTATACAGACACAAAACTTGTCAGGGTCTGTATCCTGTAACCGTAGCCCGACGGAACGAATGCCTCGAACTTGTCGAGAACCGCGTGGCTCGGTCGGTTTGGCGTGTCACTGGCGACGCCGGTGTCGTGGGTTTGACTCGCGTGCTGAGCGGTACTAAGCGTAGGAATATTTACGTTCTCAGTGCTATAGGTGGTTTCAGATGAACGCCGGCTGAATGATTACGACGAAATGTAACACGTCAACTGTCAGACTCCACATTTAAACACCCGCCGGCATAAGCACACAGTCACACACTGTGAGTGTAATTCCACCGTCTGTGGGACCCAGAGAGGAATGTGCGTTGACGAGGGGGGCAGGAGGGCAGGGCGACGGGACGGGGTACGGCTGGTGGCAGAGGCAAGGTCAGGGGTGACAGCAGGCTGGGCTGCGGGGCTGTCGGTTGACCTCAGGGTGACAGACAGACAGTAACCCAAACCCTGTCCGGCCGGGAGAACACGGGACAATCCGGTCCAAGAGGACACCTCCCTCCGTTACCCGTGACACCCTATCACATCCCAACCCCCACAGAACATGCCCAGACCCTAGCCTCCTCCGGCCGATCAGTTAGGGACGAGCTGTAACCTGTTGTTGGAGCTTTAGTCGGGAAGGCAGGCAGACCAGCGGGCCAGAACATCCACCACCCCACCCACCCGCCCTCCAGGCTGTGCTCCTTCCGGACAGGCTGTGACCTGCCACCCTACATCCACACTAGACACTAACATATTCCCTAGCACACCCCCGTAGCAGATCAGCTAACCGATAACAACCGCACAGCGGGCTGTTCCAACACAAACAGACAGGCCGCTGCATGCCAGCGCACCTTCCAGAACCGGTAAACAAGGCTCACGGCGGTTCTTCATTGGACAGACACTGCCGTACAAACACACACACACGTGCACGTACACATACACACCTCTCGGTCGGAGAAAAGCGCAGAATAGTAGGAAAAAACAGTTTAAAAAGTGTTAAAAGTTTTAAGATCCACTGTTTAATGCACTCTAGGTACAATAGCTGTTTTACGCAGTGGACCAAAGCGTCGGAAATCCTCTGGAGGTTCCGATTGGTGTTTGTGTCAGTCAGAACGTGTTGGCGAATAGGCCCTGTCACCATGAAGGGACTCTCAACCCCTGGTTCCCTCTGATCACATCAAAGCGGAGTAGCTATCTTTTGTCCCCTCAGTCTGCACACGCCTCTCAAATCTCTGGCGCTAAATGAGATTAGGCCGGTTCTCCACGCTGCAAATTATGGGGAAGCACCATGGTTCCTCTTGTCAGTCCAGGTCATAGCGTTCCTCTGTGATTACTGTGACGGGCTGGGGTGCCCTTCTTTATGGATGACATTTCCCCTGGTGTGGAGGTGATAGTGGGTGATTACAGTGGAGGAACATTTGTGCATGGATATATACGAACAGATATAGCAGCACAGCAACTGACAAAGTGAAGACAGCCTCATTACAACCATACAGTAGTTACAAGGTCAGCTACTGTGGATCGGTGAAGGAATAATTCAAAGGGCCAAAAACACATGACCCTGTCTGTCTGTTTGTAAAGAACCATGTCTGTCTGTTTGTAAAGAACCATGTCTGTCTGTTTGTAAAGAACCATGTCTGTCTGTTTGTAAAGAACCATATATGTCTGTTTGTAAAGAACCATGTCTGTCTGTTTGTAAAGAACCATGTCTGTCTGTTTGTAAAGAACCATGTCTGTCTGTTTGTAAAGAACCATGTCTGTCTGTTTGTAAAGAACCATGTCTGTCTGTTCGTAAAGAACCATATATGTCTGTTTGTAAAGAACCATGTCTGTCTGTTTGTAAAGAACCTTGCCTGTCTATCACACAAATCCATAGTTGTCTGTTTGTAAAGAACCTTGCCTGTCTATCACACAGATCCATAGTTGTCTGTTACCAGAGAACCCTCTGTCTGTTTGCAAAGAACCCTATCTGTCTGTTTGTAAAGAACCATGTCTGTCTGTTTGTAAAGAACCATGTCTGTCTGTTTGTAAAGAACCATGTCTGTCTGTTTGTAAAGAACCATGTCTGTCTGTTTGTAAAGAACCATGTCTGTCTGTTTGTAAAGAACTATATCGGTCTGTTTGTAAAGAACCATGTTTATCAGTTTGTAAAGAACCATGCCTGTCTGTTTGTAAAGAACCATATCGGTCTGTTTGTAAAGAACCATGTCTTTCTGTTTGTAAAGAACCATATCGGTCCGTTTGTAAAGAACCCTATCTGTCTGTTGGCAAAGAAACCTGTCAATTTGCTTCACACAGAACCCTTTCTGTCTGTTCCCAAAGAACCATATCAGCGTGTTTGCAGAGAAACATATGTCTGTTTGAAAATAACCCTGTCTGTCTGTGTCACACAGAACTCACTTATGTCTGTGTCTCTGTGACTGTGGATCTGAGAGGTTGGTCACTGTGAGTTTGACCCCGGGTTGGGGAGAGTGGCTGCGCTATCTGCTTGTTCAGCACCTGTCCATGTGGCCTGGTTGGGCTATAAACAGCCTAACAGTCCGGGCTGAGGGCCGGGCGGGGGACATTTGGGTAGGAACGGGAGCAGTCACTTGTGGAATCTGAAGCAGGGGCAACTACACAAGGCCAAGGGCAGACACACACACAAACACAAACAAATGCACACACACACACACACCACACACACCACACACACCACACACCACACACACACACACACACACACACACAAACAAATGAACACACACACACACACAAACAAATTAACACACACACACCCAAACCCTAACACACACACACGGTTAACATATTCACATTGAAATCATTCTGACATGCAATCACACTGACAGACAAACGCAAGCACATAACATGACACAATACCAGGGCTCAGAAATAGAAACAGATGCCCACAGCCTTTCTCACTCCCTCTCACACACACCCGCACACAGTCCCTTATGCCCAACCCTAAACCAAACCTCTAATGCCTAAACTTAACGTAGTCAAATGCATGACCCTAACTCTCATTAGTTCACCCTAAACCATTTCAAAAAAGACTTCATGGTTTTTCCGATTTTCAGTTCACAGAAAGTAAGTAAAACACGCTCTCACACTCATAAGCACACACAGAGACACACACCAGCACTACCCTACACAAGATCCACACCAGCAGTAACAATCAGATGCCATGACCTGACTGTAAAAGGTCAGACCTTCTCCAGGTTTACCCTGTAAAGCCCCGAGGCAGCCAGGCTTTGGTGTCGGTGGAACACATGGATGTCTCAATGCCAAATGATGTGATAGAGGAGAGGCTCTGAAGAAACGTAGACAGAACTGCGCTATATCACTGTTACAAAAGGCTCCAGTGACAACTAGCCACCATGAGCGTTTGTTAGAAGCTTTCAGCCGGACCATTATGCAAGCAGCTCTGTAAACATGGCCCAGCTACAGACAGGCAGATGACCACAGTGCCCTCTAGTGTCCGAACAGAAGCATGCGGTCCGCTTTAAGCAGATCAGTCAGCCATGACACCTCTCTCTCTCTATTTCTCTGTCCCTGTCTTCTGCTGCTAGCCTCGCCTCGTCTCTCCTGGTCTGCCCTGGGGTTTCCTGGCCAGAGTTATTGTTCGTTGTAAGTCTCTGGGCTTCTGGATTACTTCCCTGTTGGGTTTGGGTGAGAGCAATAGACAGCCATGGTTGAGGACATTCGGTTGAGTGGCTGCCTGCGTTACCGCGTGTCCAGGGGGGTGTTTGGAGGTTCTCTCTCCGGAAGCTTATGGTCCGGGCTGAGTCCAACGCCTGCCTAGCTGGCTGGGCCAAACAGTTCCCTGGCCTGATCCGGTCATCTCTGGTCTCGTTCTGTCTCTCTCTGTGGATCAGTCAGTCAGACGGCGCCACTCTGATACCGGGGCTCTGAGAATAGGTCAAAATGTGTCACTGTTACCACCCACTGTTACCCTTAATATGATGCCGCACTGAATGACTCAAGTGAATACTGATCTTGGATCAGCTCTGGACCCGTCACAGCCGAGGTTTATTTCACGCCACATGGTTGTGTGAAGGAATGCCTGTAAGGCAGCTGTATGTGAGACATGAACGTTCAGTCATGTTGGTCTCCTTTCACCTTTCCTTCAACTTTATATCCTTATTATTTTATCATTATTATTTATTGTTTAAATCCACATAGTGCTGGATAATAGGGACTATTAGTGAATAACCATCCTCGCTGGGCCCAGAGTTAAACTCTGTCTGACTCCTTCGTGGCCACAAACTGCAGTGATGATGAGTCCTGCTGAATGAAAGTGACTTTTCATTTTCCCTGTCCCCCGCTTATTTCTACAGGGCTTTTTTAGTTTGATAATCCAATTTGGTCTGGCCAGGCATGGATGCCCCCCCCCTGCATGCACACACACACACACACACACACACACACACAACCACACGCACACGCACACACACACACACACACACACAAACACACACACACACACAAACACACACAAACACACACACACACACACAAACACACACAGATCCTTGACTGTGGTGTCTCTGGCCCACGCTGTGCTGAAGTTTCCCCTCGTCCCAGCTGGCAGAAGTTACGGCAGGGGCAACAATGTGCCCACAGGACAGGACAGAGACAGGGGCCCTCTGCAGCCTGAATGGCCCCTATTGTCCAGACCCTCCATCAGGGCATATTAACTATGGGCTGCAGAGCACGCCTTTATGTCAGAATAGCCCCCCCACATTTTGATTACAGCACAAACATGGCCACTAGGCCGAGCGTGAATGTTCCTCCTCTTCCCAGCCCCCTCTCCACCCTCCCTCCCACTAAAGCCCCCCTCCCCTGTTTTCTGCCATCCCTCCCTCCATCCCTCCCTCCCTCCCTCTCTCCATCCCTCCCTCTCTCCATCCCTCCCTCCCTCCATCCCTCCCTCCCTCCCTCCCTCCCCTCTCTCCATCCCTCCCTCCCCCTCCCTCCCTCCCTCCCTCCCTCCCTCCCCCCTCCCTCCCTCCCTCCCTCCCTCCCTCCCCCTCTCCATCCCTCCCTCTCTCCATCCCTCCCCCTCCATCCCTCCCTCCATCCCTCCATCCCTCCCTCCCTCCCTCCCTCCCTCCCTCTAGCTCTTTAATAAAGCCAGAGTGAGCCTGAGCAGAGTTCCCAGAGTGCCATTAGAGACGTATATGAATTTACAAGTAACACTTAAGCATGGCAGCACGGGCAAATTGAAAGTGGAACATTCTTCAGACCAGTTTTGTTTTGTTCACCCACGGAGAACGGTGGGTTGGGGGGGGGGTGTTCCCTTACCTCCACTAGACAGGCAAAGAATAGGTAGATCTGAGGCTCCACAACCACAGTCATTAGAATCCGTATGAAAGGGTCCAACTTTTTGAAAACGACTTGGAAAACGACTTGCCGTATGAACGGTCCGGAAGCCTCTCAGCATGTGTGGCAGAGCTGTAGTACTCGAGACCGGTCTCGAGACCACTTTTTTAAGGTCTCGGTCTCGTCTCGGTCTCGGTTACATTTGGACTTGGTCTCGACTCGGTCTCGGACAGTAAGGACTCGTAAATTCTTCCGAGACCAGCCGAGACCAGCGTAGAAATTATCGCCCACAATTTTTTCTAGAAAAATATTTAAGTATGACATGTAGAGGCTGTATTTCCATTGGCTGTATTTCGTCCAGAGTCAGACTGTTTTTTTCTGATGTGGCTTATCCCGCCAATGGCTATCTACATTTGAAGAAAAGCCCACCCCCAGCGTCGCTAGAGCGTGCACCCATTCACGTAAATACTTCAATCTTAAACATATGCTCGATCATGTCTGCACAATCAGCCAATATATTCGTTTTGCCTATATTCAGTACATTGAGCACAAATAAATAATTTGTCCGAAAACACACAGCGGTTAGTAATTAAAATACATACATAATGTTGAAAAGCTACAGCCGACGTCCTTCCATGACTTTTCCTAAATACGTGCATTTTACCTTGTCCCGTTTTCAGAATTGCAAAATCACAAACCGAACAATATATAAAACTACTATTTACATGTTTTTTGATACCTAAACTGCCTTCCTGTCGCCAAAATCCCACGCCGCTGGGCGTTGGTACCCTAATTGCGGTACCCAGACACCGACCACACATCACTGAGCCTATATGGCAATGGTTGAATGGGCGATACACAGACAAATACTACGAGAACACATATAGACAATAGTCTGATTGGCTTGGTTGAACTACAAAAAAAGAGGTACGTTTATAAAGAAATATGTTTCACTAAATAAACAGAACGAATTCCGCCAAATACATACAGCCCCATTCATGTGTCATGCGCCTATTGCACTCAATAATTAATAACGAATGAACCACAGTGTATTCATATAGCCTACAAGAGACTTCAACAAAATATTGTTTTGTATCGAAATTAAACGAATATAAACAATAATTATTAATAGGCTAACTACAAATGGGCGATAAATGAAATTACTCATGCACACAGAAGGACGTGGGACATACATAAGTCCGGGGGGCATACGGCAGAAAGAGCATAAAACTGGAACGGTTATGGTCCGATCTATATGAAACTGGACCCGTTTTGGTCCGATCTTCATTAAACTGGACGGGTTTCGGTCTGATCTATATGAACACTGCTGCTGTCTCATGTGCACTCGTAACAATAATGAACACTGTGCGCATTGCAACCGGTTCGTTTGCGTGTCCTGCTCAAGCAGACAAACAACTGAAGCTGCGTGCCTGTGGACGGATAAATAATTATAAATAGATTTGTTTATCGGCCAATCATGCGCAAATCATTTGATTGCAAGTCGCTTGTGATCTAAAATGTGTTAGCATTTACTACATCAACATAGGACATACAGTTTGATGGATTTTCATTTATTCGATTTTTAGAAATTTTAATATCATAGCCTGTGCATTTTAAAATCATGGTTTTATTTTCGTATTTTATGTTTACATAAGACAATAAATAGGCCTAGATACTCTTTTAATAAAATTCATTTAATTCAGGATGACAACACAGTAGATGATCTGATGCTGTTGGTCAAGTGTTTTTTTTACATTGGTCATTGGACCAAAAACATGTCATATTATTTAGTGTTGATATGACTGGTCTCGGTCTCGGCCCCCTTTGGTATCGGTCTCGTCTCGGTCTCGGCCACCTTCGGTCTCGGTCTCGTCTCGGTCTCGGCCCCCTTCGGTCTTGGTCTCGTCTCGGTCTCGGCCCCCTTCGGTCTCGGTCTCGTCTCGGTCTCGCTTTAGGTGGTCTCGAGCACAGCTCTGATGTGTGGATTATGTTTAGTATATTATAATATTCTCTACACACAGAGGCAAATGGCGCTTGCGTTATGCAGTTAAAAACAGCTTTATGAGTAGCTGACAAGAGTTGTCAGAAGATTTGGTCAGATTTAGACCATTTGAATAAATTCAACAGGTGGAAATCAAAATCGCCAGCCGTGCAGCAATGAAGTGAGAGCACATCTCTGAAATGTTGGAGAAAATTTAGAAACCATCGGAGGTGTTGAAACTTTAAAAAATGAAACTAAGAGAGAGTGGATTTGGTCCGATTTTGCTGACAAGTCTTGTGTCAAAGTAACCACAGGACATTGAAGAGCACAGTACAATGGCCAAAATTGCCTCAGATCAGTATGATTAAGAAACTTTTGTGTGGGTTGATGATGTTGATAGAATTACTGATACGAGGAGTCCAACAGAAGCATCCAGAATATATTATATTTGTGTTTCAGGTATTTATCACATAAGTCCGATATGAGGAGTCCTACAATCCAACAGAAGCATCCAGAATATAAGTGTTTCAGGTATTTATCATATAAGACTTGAGATTCGCTACGGTCAAGCGTCTGCATTTCCATTCTTCTGCCAAATATCTGGCCTACATAAAAAGACCATACCGACCACAAGGTTTATTTAAAAAATGTAGGAAGTCAAAAAATCTACTTATGAATTGAAACGAAACTATTAACTTTGCTTTTATTTGGTCATAGAGAGAGAACAGACAGCAATGTATGAAAACCACCTAAATGCAGTCACTGTGGGTAGAACCGCCTGCTGTAATCACCAACATGTCAGTTGGATGTCAATATGCATTTAGATCAGATTGTGTTGTTTTAAAGTCGCCCAGAGTGTTGTTTTAAATGAGGTACGGTGTTGTTTTAAATGAGGTACGGTGTTGTTTTAAATGAAGTACAGTGTTGTTTTAAATGAGGTACAGTGTTGTTTTAAATGAGGTACAGTGCTGTTTTAAATGAGGTACATTGTTGTTTTAAATGAATTACAGTGTTGTTTTAAATGAGGTACGGTGTTGTTTTAAATGAAGTACAGTGTTGTTTTAAATGAGGTACGGTGTTGTTTTAAAGTCGCCCACAGTGTTGTTTGAAATGAGGTACGGTGTTGTTTTAAATGAGGTACAGTGTTGTTTTAAATGAAGTACAGTGTTGTTTTAAATGAAGTACAGTGTTGTTTTAAATGAGGTACGTTGTTGTTTTAAATGAGGTACAGTGCTGTTTTAAATGAGGTACATTGTTGTTTTAAATGAAGTACAGTGTTGTTTTAAATGAGGTACGGTGTTGTTTTAAATAAAGTACAGTGTTGTTTTAAATGAGGTACAGTGTTGTTTTAAATGAGGTACAGTGCTGTTTTAAATGAGGTACAGTGCTGTTTTAAATGAGGTACATTGTTGTTTTAAATGAAGTACAGTGATGTTTTAAATGAGGTACGGTGTTGTTTTAAATGAAGTACAGTGTTGTTTTAAATGAGGTGCGGTGTTGTTTTAAAGTCGCCCACAGTGTTGTTTGAAATTAGGTACGGTGTTGTTTTAAATGAGGTACAGTGAGTTTTATGTATGAGTTTTATCTTCCAATGACATTATGACAAAATGTGTTCTGCCATGCGAAAAGCTAAGTTCAGTTTTCCTAAGAAGCCTGATTTCAAAAACTATTCCACACAAGCTTTGGGATCTGTTGTCCGGTGGAAAAAATATCCTGAAAAAGGTTATTTTGTAGTAAAATAAGGGTTAACTCTAAATGAGCTTTACTGTGGTTTGAGGTCTACGTATTTCATCTTATTTATTATTAACATTATTCCATCTCCTCAACATCCGTAAATATGCATACCGCTGAGGTTCGGATGCAAATGTTAACGCAACTGACAGCAGACCACTTATGGGAAATCTGTGGATTTACTAGTGAGTTGGGGGAAATCTACATGTACTTTTATGAGCTGACCTAGTTACCGTAATGCGTTGATGATGTATCTCCATAAGGTCTATCACATTAGCATGTAGCCCCTGTCATCACCCCAAAAAGAGCTGAAAGTGAAAGACAAGAAGTGCACTACGAATATGACAACGGGGTGGTTCCCCTTTCCAACTCTAGACATTTCCCTTTATTAACGTTTCACTACTTTCCATCATCACCAGTGGTGCAATGACACACACGTCGTGTTGAAGTCTGGAACGAACAGGCGTTGTATCAAAACAACCAGAATGGTCCGAACGCTTACGGCATAAACTGTGACTTTCAAATTGCTGAGTAAAAACCAGAATGTTACGGAGGATTGAAAGTGATTGGGTATTATTGAGGCCCACGCCTTAGGACCTAATTGGACTTATAAATACTCTCTTACGTTTCACAGTGTTTAGTGTTTTAGGTGCTTTTCAATTTAGCACTGGAACGAGGAGAAGAAATAAGGCAATAGGTGAGAGAATTGAAAAGGGAGACTGAGAAAAGTACTCTCCACTCTGCTGTTAGTTGGTTACATAACCACCATTTTCAACCACAGCACACGCACACGCACACGCACGCGCGCACACATTTCGTCAGCTGTGAGATATCTCTTCTCTCGATCCAGACTTATAGGAACACATCTATAAACTTCTCATGACCTGTTCCCCTCCCTCATCCCTCTCTGGCCTTTCATCTCTCCAGTAAACAACCAATCGCATTAATCAGGTTATTCTGTCAATGTGACAATGGTCTGTTTTGCATCACTGGGCGGGACCTCCTTCGTACTCCCAGCTCCCTTCCCACAATGCATCCCTGTAACAGGGATCATCACCTTGGTCTCAGTCCAGAGCTCTACGGAGGTCACCTCTCAGGTCAGTCTTGTCCCTGTTCGACGCTGGAACACAGTTAAGCCTTCTGAGGCCCAGAAGAACGAGATTGCTATTCCAATGGGTGGATTTCCAAGGATATTCTTGGCCTACTGTTACATGCCGTTCAGCGTCATGAAAAAAATACATTTTGCCGGAGTTGGAAATTGAACAGAACAACATAACATTTTGTATGTGTGTGTGTGTGTGTGTGTGTTCTATGGTAATAATGTTATTCGAATGTGAAATACTGGGGTATGGCTGGGTGACTTCTCATACATGGATTTAAATGACTTGGAGTCATTGTTTTTGAGAATGTACATCTTCCACAGGATATATCGGTTTTATTGAAGCAATCTCATTTATCAGTGTTTTGGTATGTCAGTTTGTGCGTCTGTTCGTGTGCAGTCATGCTCACAAACAATAGCGAACGCTCAGTGTGTTCGTGTGCAATCATGCCTACAAACAATAGCGACCGCTCATCTCCTGCCCTGCATCCTATGTGTGTCCAGGATACAGTACACGTTGTTCATCTGTTGAAAGCACTAAGACTCCTTCTAAAGTGTGACTACTAGATGGAGGTGTGACTCGATCTAAGCTGCGCCGTGTGAGACCCTCCGGCCAGCCTGTGAAGAGGTCAGCTTTGGTTGTTTCTAAGTGGGCAGGACAGGCCCGAACTGGCAAACAGTGCTCGGTCCGCGACATCTTGGTCAGCATGAGACTTCGTTAAGAAACAGTGTTATTGGGGGAGGGGGGCACACAAAATCTAACCCTAGATGGGAGCTCAGAACCGTCGGTGGGATCTTCAATGGTATCATATTTTGCATCTCTAAAAGAAGTCGACAAAGGAGGAGTCCGTTCCCTCGCCTGACCCGATATCGTACGTCAGGACCCGACGGGGAGTGTGATGCTAATGAGGGCTTGTGATTAGTACGTGCGGCTGCAAGGGAGCGAACGACTGAGTTGGTGAGGCGTGGGGGGTTGTGTGTGGCGGAGGGGGGTTGTGTGTGGCGGGGGCGCTCCTAATGAGTTGCGATGGGTCCCATTCCCAGCACCCCCCTGAGTGGAGCTGTTTTTTGGAGGTTAGTCGGGGCTACGAAGCTAGCTGCAGATTAATGATGGACGCATACCAGCAGGCAGAGAGAGGGCAGCTCAGCTAAGACAAAAGTGAGCTGTGGAAAATGATAATACACCCCAATAGGGTGAGCGGGGGGTTGGAGTGTGTTCTATGGTTCATGTGTTTCTGCATATTTGCGCTGCTCCGCGTCTGATGAAACGAACACACCCTCTTTCCACTGGTGACATGCAGAAGAAAACACCTGAACAATGACTTGACAGCTACACAGCCTGTAACTGGACCCCACTCGAGGTGGCCCTGGCCTGGCCGCTCAGCCACGTTCTCCTTGCATCCTGGTTGTATAATGGTACTGGATTCTTATTAGACGTTCATGAATGGGAAAAGGGTTTAAAGGGTTTAGAGTTGTGAAACTAAATGATCAGACTGAACAAGAGAAAATAATAACCAACCAGTCCACCAAGTCCAACCCTCTGAAGCTCTGTTCTACTGGGTTTTGGGTACACCAAGTCCAACCCTCTGAAGCTCTGTTCTACTGGGTTTTGGGTACACCAAGTCCAACCCTCTGAAGCTCTGTTCTACTGGGTTTTGGGTACACCAAGTCCAACCCTCTGAAGCTCTGTTCTACTGGATTTTGGGTACACCAAGTCCAACCCTCTGAAACTCGGTTCTACTGGATTTTGGGTACACCAAGTCCAACCCTTTGAAACTCGGTTCTACTGGATTTTGGGTACACCAAGTCCAACCCTCTGAAGCTCTGTTCTACTGGGTTACACTGATGAGTGCGTGTGATTCAGAACGCTACCATTGGGTATCAACATCCTGATCTTCATTGTTAAGGCCCCCCCCCTTCTGTGTCCTACGTGAGTCAGATTGAAAGTCTGTCACAATGTTGTGAATTGTGTCCCTTACAGGGACCGGTCTGGGTACAGGGAGAGATATTTTACCACATTCACAAACGTTATTGGGTAACAGGGAAGTTGGTGGAATGTTTTCACTTGCTTCCAGATTTTACGTGGTTGTTTTGGAGCGGGTTGGTCTAATGAGGGCGATGATGTTTTCTCCTGCTTCCAGATGTCACCAATGGTCGCTGTTTTGGGGGAGAGCCAGAGGAAGCTCGTTCTGGAAGTGGGCTGTCTATTCGGCCGCTACACGGAGGCCTTTACTGACAAGCAGCTAAATTGACAGCCCAGTGTATTGAACAGCCTCAGTTAGTCGGTGCAAACTTGTGCTACTGCTATTCGGTAGCATGGGCCTTATTCTTGGAGTGGCAGACGTAAAAGACAAAGGTGTAGCGATTGGTGTTGTTCTGCTCTCTGTCAGCAGTCCGGACCAGACTCACCCAGTGGAAAAGGAAGAGCCTTGTAGGTCTCTCTCTCTCTCTGCATATCCAAACGATTCAAGTCTCTTCGGTGTTGTCCATTTGATTTGCGGGCTCATATAACACGTTTTTGAATGTGCGTGTGCGCGCTGCCCTCCTGCGAAACAAGAGTCAGGACGAGGCTCGGAGATTGATGTGGGTTCCTTGTGTTCTGGTTAATCACGCCGACTCGGACCTTCATTGCCTCTGGTGTCAGTGACAGGTGTGAGTGTGTCAGTCACACATAAATCACACACTGAACAAATTGATTTGGGTCTATTTCTACGCTCAATCTCTGGCATAGCCCTCAACGTTAGATAAGCTGTATAGGACTTGACTTCTCAACGCATCCACGTACTCTTAAAATGGCCCTAAAATGCCAACGTGACTGATTTATAGCTTTCCGCACCAAGATAATTTTGACTCTCTAGATCTTTTGGATCTCACTTCCCCTGTGAGTGTGTGTGTATGTGTGCTTGTTTTACAATACGCTGCCAGATATTAGAACAAAAATAGCCACACAGTGCCTGTTAAATTAATTCACTAAAATGTTTCGAGCACCAATAACTGATTTCTTATCGCAGTAGGCGTCGATCCAATGACGACAGCTTCATGTCCACGTGTGGATCCTGAGACGCAGCTGTAAAGACGGCAGCTTCCTTTTCCAGCCGTCTCTCATCTGCCACATTGGTGCTGGCGTGCAGAGCAACGTTGATACACCGCATAATATAATCACTTGCTATGCTATAACCAAGTGCACAGGCCAATCTGAGTACGCTACGTTAGCTCACACGCGGCCATTCCTTGGCAGAAGGAAATAATGGACAGTAACTTCAACAAGCGTGCTTGCAGCCTTACAGCTACGAAAACAGCCGGTCTCTAGACGAAATGCTTACAAAACTAGACTTGTGTTACCGGAGCCACCTATTCTTTTTTTCGACAAACCTTCCAAGTTTCCATGCTAATCGCTAACCATGTCAGTAGACGCAGGCAACGCGCCTATTGATGTGCAGACTTGTACAAACGTATTGACTCTACAGACAGTTTCAAGACATTTTCATTATTACTCTGTTGTTGTTTTTTGACTGTTGAATTTTGGTTTGTGTGGTCTGGAGTCTGTGATTCCGTTGTGTTTTCCACAGATTTACCTATGGAAAAGGAAAGCCGTACAATGCAATATTCAGTCATATGTTGATATAAAAAAACGGCTGTTGTATTGAATAAACTATTTTAGGCCTAGTGTCATAGATACATGTGTTTTGCCACCACCTTATTCAAGCTGCACATCGATACCTGCTTAAAATATTGCATTCCCTGTTTTATTTATCCACACCTCTGTGTAAATATGTCTAACAGAGTGATGGGAGAGTATGTGTTGTCAGTAGCGAGCTGTGTGTGGAATAGTGGGGCTAGCCAGGTCTGGTCACCAACCGTGTGGTTGGTTTGGCCTGCAAGGCCTGCACTGCTGAATGGCTAGTGTGGGTGCCTGAGGTGGTGCCTGAGGTGGTGCCTGAGTTGGGTGCCTGAGGTGGTGCCTGAGGTGGTGCCTGAGGTGGGGTTGGTGCCTGAGGTGGGTGCCTGAGGTGGGTGCCTGAGGTGGTGCCTGAGGTGGGGTGTGGTGCCAGGTGGTGCCTGAGGTGGTGCCTGAGGTGGTGCCTGAGGTGGTGCCAGAGGTGGGTGCATGGGTGCCTGAGGTGGGTGCCTGGGGTGGGTGCCTGAGGTGGTGCCTGAGGTGGTGCCAGAGTTGGGTGCCTGAGGTGGGTGCCTGAGGTGGGTGCCTGAGGTGGTGCCTGAGGTGGGTTCCTGAGGTGGTGCCTGAGGTGGTGCCTGAGTTGGGTGCCTGAGGTAGATTACACAGTTGATCACACCTAGCTCCTATACCGTTGTTGGTGTTGAGTCAGTGGTGGCACGCCCATTTGGGATTGTTTTTATTGTTGGATTTTTGTCAATATGTTGGACCTCCCAGAGACAGGTGTGTATAACCTGAAATAATGTGAAACATCTTGATTGCATACAGGTAGACACCTTTTCAACAAATGGTGGTACTTCTGAACATAATTGAGTATTGAGTTGTGGGATAGCAATGGGGGTGAATACTTATGATCCTACTTTGATCAGTGGCAAAACTCAAATGAAAGCCTTTATCATGCTAACATGTGGGTGAATGCATTTGACTGCCTTATATTTGCATTGTAAGTTTGTGGTAAATTTTCTGTTGATGTTCTATGCTTGCCACTCTACCCATTAGCAACAAGGGAATGCATTTGTTTCAGATTGTAACAGGCTACCCCATAACAACTTCTGATCGTTAGCTCGCCATCTAATCATCTAGTCAGCTAGTCATCTGGTTGTTTAGTCTGCTTGTCATCATGGCATCTAGTCAGCTAGTAAACAAATTGTCTACTATGCTAATCATCTACTCATCTCGTTCGCTGGACTGCTAGTCATCAAATATTATAGTTATCTAGTCAGCTAATCAGTGATCTAGTCAATAGCCATCTCATTGTCAAGTTTGCTAGTCATCATGTAATCTAGTTATTTACTCAACACATTCTGTCGACCAGTCATCTAACCCCCTCCCTCCCTCCCTCCCTGTTTTTCCATATTCTATGTTTTGTTTTCTGAGTCTCTCGTCCTCCCATCCAGGTCAGGCTCTCTGGGTCCATTTGGAAATAATCTGGCTCTGGCAGAGTATGAAAGGACCATTCCTGGCCCATCCCAGACGTAGCACACTCGTCTCCGTAGGTCTCTGTCTCTGCAGTCTTTAACGAGCTGAGACCTACTCAAGGTCGTCTCTCTGATGTGGCAGACCGATAAAAACATTTGCATAAAGGATTCCCAGACCGGCTTCCTACCCTCTCCAGTCGAGTGATGCCAGGCGAATACGGTTTCACAGTTTGACTTCCCCAGATGCTCTCCCTCTTTCTGGAGAAAGGGCACCATACCGGGGGCATGTGTTAATCAAAGACATCGGTGTGTGGGTATGGTGTGTGTGTGTGTGTTTGCTGAAGAGGGAGAGGATAGCCTTCAGAGGTGTCCTGATGCATTTACTCTACGCTCGGATACCCTACAAACGAAATGCTCCGGGCTTCTTCATCGCAGACGCAAGGCCTCAACATTATAGCAGAAATCCTCCTGCTTTGCTCACATTCCCCGTCTGCGCCTGACTGAGTCGATCCGCACGTTCCCTCTTGCCTCCCTCGAAATATACGCTAACTGACACACACACACACACATACGCTTGTACGTACGCTCTACACGTACACTCGTGCACACACACATGCAATCGTCCCTCACACATGAAAGAATGAGAGGCCAGTGGTCAGTCGGAGGCATTCTGCAGAGGTTCCACTGGAGACAGAGGAGAGGACGATCGTTGCGGTGAACTCGCTATGCTATTAGTCACAACATGGGTACACAGTTGAACCGCTCTATCATTAAAGAATAATTCATCCCAGCAAAAAAACAGAGGTTTACATTCTTATTTTCCACCTCAGACTCCCCTTCGCGCGTGAACACATCGACTGGGTCTAAACTAACAAACAAGAAGTCTGTCCCCATGAGTCCTAAAAACAAAGCTGTCCCTTCACCGAATCCCAAGGCCTACACCCCGGTTCTACGCCTCCCCCATTTCCCTGTCTTCCCTCAGCGCTCCACGTTAATCACCTACACATGCCCCGCAACCCAGGAAGTGAGTTGTGTGCCTTCCATCGGACCCATAAGGGGTCGTGTGTCCCCCCGAGTTACCCACAAGCCTTTGCTGTTCTCCGAGGTTGTTTATATGGCCCCTGTAATGGAGGCTGTCACGGCTAATCTTCCAGAAAGAGATCCTGATTTACTCCAGGTGGCGGTTGTTCCATTGTCCAGTCTCTGGAGCTGCCATGACCTCTGACCCCTGATCCCTGGGTTGCCCGGCGTGCTAATGAGAGAAAGGGTCAGATTTAGTGCTGAGAGAAGAAAGGCGACACAGGGATAAGCTCAGACCCATACACACACACACACAAAAACACACACACACACACCATTCAAACCCCAATCTCGAATCTCCCTAAACATCTTTGTCACCTTCATCACGGACTTGTGGTCATGTGGATGATGGAAATCCACAGTCAGCTCCAACCATAATAAACACAGCTTATAATAAAGGCATAGAAAGACTCAAAATGACTTCTCCCTCTCTTTTCATTTTTCTCCCTGTTCTTTCTTAGTGTCTCAGGAGGACACAGGAGGAGACAGGAGGACACAGGAGGAGACAGGGGGACACAGGGGGACACGTGAGGAGACAGGAGGACACAGGGGGACACAGAGGGACACAGGAGGACACAGGAGGACACAGAGTGTACTCTCCCATCTGCCCTGGTCTATTTTCGTTGGCGAGAATTCCATCAGCTCGTTGAAAGGGTCTCTAAACCCCCTATATCTGCCCACCTCTGGGTCTTAGCCCGACCCAACTGTGTGTGTTACTCGGTGACACTTGAATGGTCAGATAATGCTGGCGTAGTCGGCAGGACGGGTATAATCGATGACTGGAAAAGTCCCCAGGTAATCTTAGAGCCTAAGGGTAGGGCCCTCTGTGCTGTTGTCTAGACACCATCAACATGATCCGATGCCTTCGCCCCACCCCCCGGAATTAGCATGTGGACGTGTAGGAGAGTGTGTGCGCCGGTCTCTCTCCCAGAATACCCAGGCATGTGTAAATATAGAAGGAAGCGCCGCTCCTCTGTAGAGTTATTGGTCTCCTGTTAATGCCGGGCAAACGACCCAGGAGCAGTGACCCCATTCCTGGGCCCGTTCCTCCATGCCACAGCCAGTCTATCTGCCCTCCTCATGCCCCGGCTTGCCTCCCATTAGTGGTGATACAGGCTATATACAGGCTATATACAGGCTATATTTATTTACCTTGCCAGGTGGGTAATGCACAGACGGCAGCTGTCATGGCCGGGTAACTTACCAGGAGTAGTGTGCTGGACTGATCCACCCACGATGCTAAGCAACATGGGCCTGTCGTCGCCCGTCGGACCACGGGATCACTCGTTCAGCTCCTAGTCTACCACTCGTTTCCTGAGTCATTAGCCAATCATCTGAACCCGGGATGAGCTATGTCTGACTTAAGCCCGGCTCTGCAGGTACGAGTCAAAAGACCGTAAACCAGTGGGAGCATCAGACGTCCGGGTATGCTAGTAGTCTCCTGCCTGCCTCTGATTCCCCGTTCCGCCTGACTGGCGTTAGAGAGACATGGTCCCTGCGTCTAGGCACTCCACTTCCAGAGCTAATATAAACCTGCCGGCCTACGGCTCGGATAGACTCAACAAAGCGGTCAGAGAGAGAGCGGGTGACAGGCTCACAGGGCTGGATGGAAGGAGGAACGATTGAAGGTTGTAATGGACGCAACAGCAAAGGGGGGTTGAAGGAGCAATGGGGCTCGGATATGAATCTCTCTCAACTGTGACGACCCCCGACCCCTGACCCTATCCCGGCCTCGGGGGGCGAGCGGGGGGGGGGACATTGGTGTGTCTACTGTCCTCGTCTGAATTTCTCTCTCATTCTGACTGACCCTCTCTGTTTCCCATTTGCAGCCAGCCTATTTGGTCCCTTCTTCATTCTCGGGCCGGATAGACATAAACTGCTGTTTCTGATGGGAGCTCAGTCTATTGTTTCCTCAGTTTGACACTCCAGGCCTGAACAGTGCCAGCGATTCATCCTCCACAGATGACGGAACTCTGTTAGAATGCTGACGGGAGGACGAGGGAACAGAAGACAAGATCGAGAGAAACAAGTACAGGGAGAGAGAGAAGGAGAAAGGGAAAAAAGGGCGAGTGAGGGGTCTGACGGGTCAAAGGTGGGGTGTTTCTCAGGGTCAGGGAACTGAGAACGAGGGTACCGGGGTCACTACTGGTTACTTCTCTGCTCAAGGACATTCTAACATCAGGTTCAGGCGGAGTGGAGACAGATCCAGTGACATTACTAGACCATTCAAATGTGTTATATATCATACCATTATCAGCCTATGTTAACTACGTTCAACCTACTGGAACTTGAGATGTTGACCGTGTGAACTGCCGGATGGACCCAGGATAGACGCTGTGGGATACAATGACGAAGTTCATCAAACTAAAAACGGATCTGAGTTTGCATTATCATACGGCAGATGTACTGACACCTCGTACTGATTAGGACAAACCTCTGGGCTACACCCATCGGCACCAGAACACATTCCTAAGCACCACGGGTTGGGTAGTCTCACAGAACCGGACCCAGGGCCCAATAGAGATGATGTTGTGGTGGAACAGGGTCAGATTGAGAGCAACGTGTTCTTGTCTCTGAATGACTTCAGCGCAGAGAGAGGATTACATCAGATGTCATTATCAGGAAGGGACATTGGGAGGGGGAGCAGGAGTGTAAGGAGGAGCAGGAGTGTAAAGAGGAGCAGGAGTGTAAAGAGGAGCAGGAGTGTAAAGAGGAGCAGGAGTGTAAGGGGGAGCAGGAGTGTAAAGAGGAGCAGGAGTGTAAGGAGGAGCAGGAGTGTAAGGGGGAGCAGAAGTGTAAAGAGGAGCAGGAGTGTAAGGGGGAGCAGGAGTGTAAAGAGGAGCAGGAGTGTAAAGAGGAGCAGGAGTGTAAAGAGGAGCAGGAGTGTAAGGAGGAGCAGGAGTGTAAAGGGGAGCAGGAGTGTAAAGAGGAGCAGGAGTGTAAGGGGGAGCAGGAGTGTAAAGAGGAGCAGGAGTGTAAAGAGGAGCAGGAGTGTAAAGAGGAGCAGGAGTGTAAGGAGGAGCAGGAGTGTAAGGGGGAGCAGGAGTGTAAGGGGGAGCAGGAGTGTAAAGAGGAGCAGGAGTGTAAAGAGGAGCAGGAGTGTAAGGGGGAGCAGGAGTGTAAGGGGGAGCAGGAGTGTAAAGAGGAGCAGGAGTGTAAGGAGGAGCAGGAGTGTAAAGAGGAGCAGGAGTGTAAGGGGGAGCAGGAGTGTAAAGAGGAGCAGGAGTGTAAGGAGGAGCAGGAGTGTAAAGAGGAGCAGGAGTGTAAAGGGGAGCAGGAGTGTAAAGAGGAGCAGGAGTGTAAAGGGGAGCAGGAGTGTAAAGAGGAGCAGGAGTGTAAGGGGGAGCAGGAGTGTAAAGAGGAGCAGGAGTGTAAGGGGGAGCAGGAGTGTAAGGAGGAGCAGGAGTGTAAGGGGGAGCAGGAGTGTAAGGGGGAGCAGGAGTGTAAGGGGAGCAGGAGTGTAAGGAGGAGCAGGAGTGTAAGGGAAAGCAGGAGTGTAAGGGGGAGCAGGAGTGTAAAGAGGAGCAGGAGTGTAAAGAGGAGCAGGAGTGTAAGGGGGAGCAGGAGTGTAAAGAGGAGCAGGAGTGTAAAGAGGAGCAGGAGTGTAAGGAGGAGCAGGAGTGTAAAGAGGAGCAGGAGTGTAAGGGGGAGCAGGAGTGTAAGGAGGAGCAGGAGTGTAAGGAGGAGCAGGAGTGTAAAGAGGAGCAGGAGTGTAAGGGGGAGCAGGAGTGTAAAGAGGAGCAGGAGTGTAAAGAGGAGCAGGAGTGTAAAGAGGAGCAGGAGTGTAAAGAGGAGCAGGAGTGTAAGGGGGAGCAGGAGTGTAAAGAGGAGCAGGAGTGTAAGGGGGAGCAGGAGTGTAAGGAGGAGCAGGAGTGTAAGGGGGAGCAGGAGTGTAAGGGGGAGCAGGAGTGTAAAGAGGAGCAGGAGTGTAAGGAGGAGCAGGAGTGTAAGGAGGAGCAGGGTGCGGTCAGTGTGAAGTAATATTCCGGACATCTGCACAGCGACGACAGACCGAGCGGGAGTGTTCTGGCTCCAGAGGTTTCCACACACACACACACACACACACACACACACACACACACACACACACACACACACACACACACACACACACACACACACACACACACACACACACACACACACACACACACACACACACACACTAATGAATCCAATGAGACTGGGGCCACCTTCAGAACACGGGGACACACCAGGCCAGGCTATACCTGGCCAATGTGAGACGAGGAGGGCCGAAGAAGACCAAACAAAACAGGCAGCTTATGCAACACTGGCATGTCAGATAAATAAGTCAGTGAGTGAGTTTAGCCGGTGATGTAGAGAACTGACCAGCCTGTATTAATAAATGTGGGCTCATACAGACGCCCGGCTCCATATGTGAGGGCTCTCCGTGTCTGCGCCTCTATGACCCCGATCAGAACCCAGCGCTTAAGCACACGTGACATATAGCCTCAGTCTGCCTCAGTTCTGAGGAAGCGAATTCCAAGCATCCGGTTCCAATAGAGGCTCATATTCTCTGTGTGTCTGTGTGTCTCAGCTCAGTGATTCCATCTCTCGTTCCCGGTGTGTGTGTGTGCAGAGATCTGAGTGCACCTGGAGGATGGTGGGATATAGGGAACAATGGCTCTCCACACAGTCCACATCTGATATGCACACATGGAACTACAGTCACCAAGCCAGAGGCAGGCATTCCTCAACGAGACGATGTTTGAGACACGCCGAACTTTCTCATTAGAGACACATTAATGTCCATTACCGTGCAATTCCAAAGTCCTGTGTTAACTAACTATGCTGTTGTCTATTCATTTTCGCCTCAACAAAAACATTATCTAAAATCTATACGTTAGCCTAGCTTGTCTACACATTCATGTCAACTCGTTGGGCGTCCGCTGGTGGCAAATCAAGGACTGATCCTGAATCAGCATCAGTAGCCATGGTTGTTCAATTCATTCTGTATTGTTCTGATGTTCGTTGTGTGACATCAAGACATTCTGGTGAATTTCAGTCTACCAATGAGGAAACTTCACACAACATACACACGCGCGTTTGTACACACGGACACATGCACACATCCATAAGAGCGGTTTATACATCTCTAGTGTGCCGTACGTGTGGGGTCAGAGGTCAATTTTATCAGTACTGGTCGTGCTGACATGGCTTGACATTTATCCTCATCCACTGAACCCGGTGAGGCCTTCTGGGTGGACTGTGCCCAGTCCAGCAGTTCTGCCTCAACACAGGCTCTACTATTAATCCCAGTCCAGCAGTTCTGCCTCAACACAGGCTCTACTAATAATCCAGGTCCAGCAGGTCTGCCTCAACACAGGCTCTACTAATAATCCCAGTCCAGCAGTTCTGCCTCAACACAGACTCTACTATTAATCCCAGTCCAGCAGTTCTGCCTCAACACAGACTCTAATAATAATCCAGGTCCAGCAGGTCTGCCTCAACACAGACTCTACTAATAATCCCAGTCCAGCAGGTCTGCCTCAACACAGGCTCTACTAATAATCCCAGTCCAGCAGGTCTGCCTCAACACAGGCTCTACTAATAATCCCAGTCCTGCAGAAGAAGGACTGAGAGCCGGGACAGGGTGACTGGAGGACAGAGTGACTGAAGGACAGACAGACTGGAGGGCAGACAGACTGAAGGGCAGACAGACACTGGAGGACAGACAGACTGAAGGACAGACAGACTAGAGGACAGACAGACAGACTGGAGGGCAGACAGACTGAAGGGCAGACAGACTGAATTATAGAGAGACTGCGGATCAGAGACAGAGCGGTAAATGGACTGAGATAGAAGTAGAGGGTGGGGCATTACGGCTGGTGGAACAGAGACTGGATTCATGGCTCTTATCAGCTATGTGAATGGAGCTCTTTAATAGGCTTCTTATAACTCCCTGATATCTGACACCCACACCGTCCCAAAGTTATCTCTCTCTCCCTCCTTCTGTCCCACAACGACACAGAGAACCACACACATATTCCCCATTCATAAAGAGGCCAAAATCTCATTAATTTGCCATGGCTGCCTTCATATTTTAAAACAATTAACAGAAACTAGGGGTAATGAAACCCAGAAAACCCCCAGATACCCTGCAACCTGTTTCATGTCTGCATTACATCCTAAACCCTGCCAATATGCCTTTGTTTATTTCACCTTTATTAACATTTGAACGGTATCCAAAAGCAGAGTCTGCATCCAAGCCGATGCTTTTGATATCTGAAACCGTCTTAGGGATGGTTCTCCGGTTAGTGTCGTCTGAGTAGTACAAAGCACCATTTTCACGCACCACGCTCAACTCAATGTGATTTTTATGTCTTAATGCAGGGCGCCCAGTTTGGTTGAACCAATCACAGCGCCTCACAAACATGAACTGAGTGAACCCCAAGAAGTCATTACAATTTTAAATATCTTTACCTTTACTTCCACATTTGCTAAAATAATAAAAGTACAAAGAACATTTAGCCAACATGAGAACACACTTCCCTTCAAGACTGGCTCACTGCAGCCGGTTGCTTGTCTTCCATTTATCGAAACACTTGGAATTTATTGTCCATAAATAGCCACAGCTGGTTGAATAGCAAACTAAGATAAATCATTGCCCTCGATGTTGAAAATATGTTCCAGCCTGTCCAACTACAACAGCCTGAGAGTGGTCTTATCGTTTGCCTGTATAAAAGAGAAAAACTAAAAACTGTAAACAATTCTTTGTCTAGAAAGGTACATTTAATCTAAAGGGAAAGCCGTGAAAACATACCTAAACCAGACACTGATGAAGCATTTAGACACGGATTCTAAACCAACTCACTCAACTACTTATGCAGACATACAATACTAAAAAAACTGTCACGGACTAACCAGACAAACAAACCGAACCATCCCACTTTTCCCCGAGGACACTCTTTCCTTTCGACCAAAGACTCTGCGTTTCAGAAGCCTGATAAATAATATTAATGGTTTAAATCCAGCAGACACATTCCTGTGAGTAATAGACATCCTTGCATCATCAACAATCATCAACAGGCCTGACCATCAATGAAATTACATTACATTTGTCAAATGCAAAAACAACTTGATTTGCAGATCGATCCAAGCGACATTTTGTCCCTCTTGCTAATCTCCATCAGTGACGTTTGTTCATCTTATTCACACTAGCCTCACATTAGCTTTCTCACATGTTTGTTCATCTTATTCACACTAGCCTCACATTAGCTTTCTCACACGTTTGTTCATCTTATTTACGCTAGCCTCACATTAGCTTTCTCACATGTTTGTTCAACTTATTCACGCTAGCCTCACATTAGCTTTCTCACATGTTTGTTCAACTTATTCACGCTAGCCTCACATTAGCTTTCTCACATGTTTGTTCATCTTATTCACACTAGCCTCACATTAGCTTTCTCACATGTTTGTTCAACTTATTCATGCTAGCCTCACATTAGCTTTCTCACATGTTTGTTCATCTTATTCACACTAGCCTCACATTAGCTTTCTCACATGTTTGTTCAACTTATTCACGCTAGCCTCACATTAGCTTTCTCACATGTTTGTTCAACTTATTCACGCTAGCCTCACATTAGCTTTCTCACATGTTTGTTCATCTTATTCACACTAGCCTCACATTAGCTTTCTCACATGTTTGTTCAACTTATTCACGCTAGCCTCACATTAGCTTTCTCACATGTTTGTTCATCTTATTCACACTAGCCTCACATTAGCTTTCTCACATGTTTGTTCAACTTATTCACGCTAGTCTCACATTAGCTTTCTCACATGTTTGTTCAACTTATTCACGCTAGCCTCACATTAGCTTTCTCACATGTTTGTTCATCTTTTTCACACTAGTCTCACATTAGCTTTCTCACATGTTTGTTCATCTTATTCACACTAGCCTCACATTAGCTTTCTCACATATCCGGGCTTCTTAGCGCTTAGTGTATGTGTGTGTATGTGTGTGTGTATGTGTGTGTTTATGTGTGTGTTTTGTGTGTATATGTGTGCATACATGTGTGTATGTGCATATAAGTGTGTATGTGTGTATATATGTTTATGTGGGTAGAATCCTCCTCTGTCAGCCGGTTTTAAGCGGAGACAGGGTCTAGCGAGGTGGGGTTGTATTATAGGATATTAAAGTGTAATGACGGGGCTGGGGGAACGCTGGGCCATGGGAAAGTGGTTGCACTGTCTCGCTGTGGCCTAGCGCCGGTCCCGCAGCGGCCACTTGGCACCGGGATCCAGAAGCGGGTCATACCGTCGCAAATGCTTATTATGGGTCAGGGGGAGATGAGGGAGATGGTGGGGTGCAGGGGTGAGAGGAGGAGGCAGCCACCAGAAACCACCTAGCCATTTCCCTTCCCGCCGGCCCACCAACCCCTGTCGCCTTGAAAGGACCCGGAGGCCCGGTTCTCCAAGCCACGGGGGGGGGAGAGCAAGAGGCCTGTTTCCACGCCGACCCAGCATCCAGACAACACTGCGACCACAGCGCCACGACACAGTGGTGGGGGTTGAGGGGTGGGGGGCGGAGGGGATCAGGGAGGATATGGGTCGGTACCACAGGCCTGACCACTGCCAATCCAGAGGCAAGAGAACACAGGATATGAACAGGTCAAAGGTCGCGAACGGACGGAGTAGCACAAGCCTTACGGAAGGAGAGAGAATGAGAGAGAGAATGGCACTCGACACGGGCGATCTCTTATTTCACCACATTCCTCTAATTCAACTAAGCGTTCGGCACACAGCCGACAGGCCCCTAATGACAGCTACTACATGTATATGTGTGTGTGTGTGTGTGTGTGGATGTGTTTGTTTGGGCGTACGGGTGCCCCTCTTGTGTAAGCATGTGTTCATGCGTAAGAGTACCAGGCATTTGCGTGTTCAAAACAACCACGCGTGTGTTCGTCTGTCGCGGCGATCGAGTGTCTGCGTGAGCTGGACATGTAGCGTCTCAGCGTCGCGTGTGTGACGGTCGGTTTCACAGAGCACTCGTGTTAATATGTGCTTCACACGCGCACGACTTAAAATGCCTCAGAGTAACGCGCGTGGAGAATTGAGCATCAGGCCGGTTTTACAAAATAGACTTCTTCTAAAGCAGTGTGTCAGTTTATCTCTATCCTCCTGGTCCGGATGTGCAGAGCGTTCAGTGGGTCGCTCTGTTCTGGATTCGCTGCTCGCGATTATCAACCTGAGCACAGCGAAACGTTATCCCATGTCATTAACTGGCCTAAGCATTCTTATACCCTCTGAAAGAGCCTGTCTTCTGTACATTCCAATTACCCAGATTGCACTTTGAGTTTGTTACCGAGGCCCCTGTAGGCATGCGTTCCCAGGCCACAAGCTGCTGTAACTCGCTTCATGGAGATAAAAGTCGACGCCGATTGTTTTAATTCTGGCAAGTGATAGTATGAATTCTGGTGTGAGGATAAATTGAGTTTGGGCCTTTGAGTGCCGCCGTCATTCCCTTTCTTTTGTAACGTCCCCGGCGGCGTTTCTCGCCATCACAAATGCCCCGTTCACGTGCACCAGAGACGTATAATCATGTATATTCACGTCTTAATGTACTCAGAGACAATAGCGTGAGCCGGGATAATCTTTAAATCTTGTCAACTTTCGCTGAAGAATGCCCCCCCCACCCCCGCCAACCCCCCCAACCCCACACCACCGCCGCCACACACCCCTGAAGCTGCCGAGTGGAGACCCTGAAAAGAAATCACATTTCCACATGAAGTGAGCGGCCAGCGGTGGCTTGAGCTCCGTCTCTCTTTGCCGTTTACTTTCTCCGACTGTGAGAAAGCTGCTCCGAGCTCTTCCATGGTCATGCATATTTATGCAGGGGAGAGAGCACCTTCCCTCGTCCATCAGTCAGTCAAACAGCCAGAGGGGTAGTTAGGCCAGGCCTGTCCCCTGTCTGCCAAGAAAGAGGACCACTGCTGAGCAACACTCACAAGCATAAATCCACCCCCCACCTCCTCCACGGATGAATTCAAATGCAAATCCCTAACCAGTCAACAGAAAGGACAATCTTAATTTAGCTGACCCTGAATCTGTATGCTGTGCTGGACTGACAACTGGCAGGAACACCTAATTCTCCACAGCGTGGGGATGTGTGCCCGTATGAGTGTGTGTGTGTGTGTGTGTGTGTTTGTGTGTGTGTGTGTGTGTTTGTTACTAGTGTGTGTTGACCTGTGAGATGTATTAAAACTTTCATAAATGTTTGCATTGTATAGCTTTGGAGCAGTGTGTGCATGGGTGTGTGTGTGTGTGTGTGTGTGTGTGTGTGTGTGTGTGTGTGTGTGTGTGTGTGTGTGTGTGTGTGTGTGTGTGTGCGTGTTGACATGTCCATAACTCTCCCTCCCCCTCCCATTTTCCTCCCTAGTCCTTCAGTCTCAGCAGGACCAGATTTGAACCTGAACTGATTGGGACTAAAAAGCAGTTGCCAGGGCAGGTTCAGTGGGGCAGAAGCGGTTGCCAGGGAAGCAGAGCCGGGTTGCCGGGGCAGCGGCGGTTGCCGTGAGTTCCTCTGCAGCGAGAGCGTGAGTGTTAAAGCCATTAGGAGGCCTTACCATATGAAAGACAGGGTGGGCGTGGCAGGGTGAAGATGAGCCCCGGGAGGAAGGCCCCGCTGGCGGACAACGGGGGCTCCACAAAGGACTCATTCATTACGCCTCCATCCATCCATCCAAACAACCACCCACCCCTCCTCCACCTCCACCAGCACTCATCAACCCCATTCAGGCATGCCACGGCCGTGGATAGGGGGAATTCCTCTTCTGCAGCACAGGAATGGCACAGGCGAGGAAACGGGCGGGAGAGAAAAAGGACTGGGTGGAGAGAAGGAGACGACAGGCAGCTGAACCCCCTGTTTCATCAGGAGGAGAACTCGTCCTGAACAGGCCGTTTGATGGAATCCAGTAGCTGTGGAACCAGTCCGGACAAAATGTGGCCCTCGTAACATCTTAGCCATCTTGATTATTTCCAGGTTATTCCCAACCGGCTCGTTTGTCCCCTGTCCTCCCTTGTGACGACAAACGAGGAACTGTGCAAACGTTTTATAGGTACCAGGCGTGTGGAATCGATCATATTTGTGAGTGGCTTCGGAGGATCGGGTGGAGTTTATTCAAAACACGTCCCATTTTCTGTGCCTGCTCTCTGTCCTGTACACATGTGACTGTTTCTTTCCCTTCATTAACAGAGACCTACTGTTTACTAAGTATAAATTGAAAAAACACACACAGGGCCCAAAAATAGAAATAATTTCAGAGCACACTGGGAAGGAATACGTTGTGTGTGTGTGTGTCTCTTAGTCACAAGAAGGCCTGCAGAGATCTAGCAGTCAAGGCTAGATAGTGTTTCATGTCCTCTCATGAACAATAAGTGGGTTCACAGTTGCATCAGTTTGCAGGAAAACAGACTTTCAAGAGACCAGACCTAGAGTCATCTGGACCTATGTGTGTGTGTGTGTGTGTGTGTATGTGTGTGTGTGTGTGTGTGTGTGCGTGTGTGTGTAATGGTAGACAGACGATCCCGTACCGTGCCAGCACCAGGTTTGAATGAATCACTGCATCAACAGAACTCTACGGTCTGGTTCCTGTTGACGTATGGTGACAGAAGACTGTATTCCAGAGCTTTGTGTGGGGTTGGAGAGGTCAAAGGTTGTAGTGTTACGCGATGGAGAGGTTTGTGGATAGGTGATGAGTGAAGTGTTGGTGATCACACTTCCAACGTGGCTTCTGTCATCCTAAAAATGTGTGTGGGAGCTGAGAGTGTGTGGGCGGTGTGTTAATGTGTGGGTTTGAGGGAGCTATTGTATACGGTTTGTGTGAGTGGGGGTGGGGACGTGAGGCGTTAAGGGGGCCCGGCAGTGCAGGGGTGTGTCTGTGAGAAGCCAACCGATTGGCTAACGAGGAGAAGTGATTATTAGAGATCAGTAACCCGAGGTGGAAATAATCGATCCGTTTCAGATTTACGGTCAGAATCAGAGCAGTCTGTTGAATGAGAACTCTACTGCGAGGCCGGACATTTAAATCTTGATTTTTTATTAACTTAAATTCGGAACTTTTAGTTCACGGACCTGATTTCCCATCAATGATTCATTATGTTCCGCTTTGTAGATTACATTTCCTGTTGCTGCAGGATACTTTTAAAGGATGATGCTAACTGTCACTGAAAATAGACATGTCTGAGGAGTAAATCCCAACAGCACGAAACATCCAATTAACAGCACCTAAACCAGTAACGCGCTCACATGCTAATGACCCAATGTTCGTTTGCTGTTTTGCTCCTGGTATCATTGTGTTTGGCACATATCAAGGTTGGCATTGGTCAACAGCAGACCACTAGCAGAGACCATCACAGACTGCAGAGGGCTTTTTACAGGGCCAATTTCTTGTGAGCTGACTGTAGCACACAGGGAATCAGAGTCCTTCTGCCCTCCTCTGAGACCCCAGCAGCCACACACAAACAGGCAGGCTTGCAGCAGTCACTCACAAACAGGCAGCAACCCAGCAGTCACACACAAACAGGCCGGCTCGCAGCAGTCACACACAAACAGGCAGGCTCACAGCAGTCACACACAAACAGGCAGGCTCGCAGCAGCAACCCAGCCATGGTGATTAGTCACAGGGTTTCATTCCCTCTCTGTTTTGATCAATTAACACAAGGAACGTGGGAAAGAGAGGCAGAAAGAAAATGCTCGGGATTAAAAAAGAGACTGACAGCGACACATGTTCCTCAACTCCTTACTTCCTCTTCACTCCCTCTCTCTCCCTTTCTCTTTCTCTCTCTCTCTCTCTCTCTCTCTCTCTCTCCCTCTCTCTCTCTCTCCCCAGCCTTTTTCTCTGTAGGAATACACACTTGTAGTAGCACACAAATAACTAATACATTCATACAACTCGTACATTTGATTGACTTTCATTCAATATACGCTGGAGCCTGAAAGCTTTTATTTTTTAGCAGGTTGGTGTTACCCTAGACACTGTGGGGAAGAAACAAAATAACATATCTTTACGTTTGAAAAATACAATCGTCCGAGTCGGATTGTGATTAGGTTGTGTTTCCGGGAGTTGGAATGTGATGGGAGCTTAGAGTGGTCCTCATTTGGCCGAGTATTTATCTTTTTTATCTCATTGGCCCCTGAGAAGGCCAGGTGTCCCTTGAAGCCATCTTAAGCTGTGAGAGTAGAGCTAATGTGACCCAATGAGGTCTCCCATGCACTCACCAGGAGGGCAAGATCTGATCACCAGAGCGAGTGACATGAACTAGTGGCCATGGTGGAGTTCCTGCTCAAAGAGCTAAACCCCTTATTCCGTATTTCTCTTGTGCTCGTTTCTCATTAAATCCTCTGATCTTACTGTTTAAACTCCTGAAATCTTGAATAAATCAGGCTCTGAACTTTCCTTCGGAATGTCGAGGGAATGGATAGGACCTTGGTTTCGCTGGGAGATGGAAACCCATGCATACTAATTCTGTCTGAACTTTTCCTAAACTGATTATTTATGCTGGGCCAAGCTTGGCTTGGCTGATCGGGATTAATCTAATGAAAATGCAGAAGGGAGCCCCCTTACAAAAACACACAACCAGACCCACGCACACACACACACACACACACACACACACACACACACACACACACACACACACACACACACACACACACACACACACACACACACACACACACACACACACACACACACACACACACACACACACACACACACACACACACACACACACACACACAAACAGACAGACCCACAAACACACACAACCAGACCCACGCACACACACAAACAGACCCACACACACACACTCCACCAATGTATTAGAAACATACTTTTCATTCAGCATTGTCATGATGCTGTTACAGGGGGATGAGCATTAATGGGTAACATGGTTAAGTTGGGGAACTGTTACCAACATTTAATGGATCCCTGACAGTCAGTCAAACTCCAACAACTGTTTGGGTTAGGCGTAGATTACGGTTTAGGATAGGGTTAAATTCACTTCATAATTCCAACCGGTTCATTTAGGGGTTAAGGTTTGGGAAAGAAACAGAAATGAACAACACCAAGTATGCTGGCTGCTGGTGAGCTTGAATTTGTCTCCCACTGGGATTTAACACACATCTGTTGGAACAAACAGGCTTCTTACTGGTTATTGAGTTACGTCAACATTTAGGGTATCTGGACAAACGTCTAACTCTGAGGTATATGTGTAGTGACCGCTCTGCACGCACACACACACACACATACACGCACACACACTCAACCGCACACATATGAACACACAGTAACACAGGCACGCACACACGCACACACACAATGACACACAAGTACACACACATGCACACATAGTGATGTGTGCTAATCTGTTCAACATTGCCATGGAGACTGTCTTCAAATCACTATGCTTGTGTCAAGGGAAAGGCAGGGCAGTAGGCCAGTACAGCAGGGCACTGTGTGTACATGTGTGTGTGTACATGCGTGTGTGTGTGAATGTGTGTGTCTACATGTGTGTGTGTACATGCGTGTGTGTGAATGTGTGTGTGCGGCATTGAAGGCAAAAGGCAGGACACCAAGAGTTGGCAGAATTTTCAGTTAAGCCAGACCAGTTGTTTTATACAACCTTATGGTCCTAGTCTTTTAGGACCAGTTGTTTTATACAACCTTATGGGCCTAGTCTTTTAGGTCCGAGTTGTTTGGGAACCCCCGGCATACATTTGTATTGTCCATTAACTTGACAGTGGACAGATCATTTGTATAACATTTGCCCACCTCCTTGCCCATCTCCTTGCCCATCACCTTGCCCATCTCCATGCTCATCTCCTTGCCCATTTCCTTGCCCATTTCCTTGCCCATCTCCTTGCCCATCTCCTTGCCCATCTCCTTGCCCATCTCCATGCCCATCTCCTTGTCCATCTCCTTGCCCATCTCCATGCCCATCTTCTTGCCCATCTCCTTGCCCATCTCCTTGCCCATCTCCTTGCCCATCTCCTTGCCCATCTCCTTGCCCATCTCCTTGCCCATCTCCTTGCCCATCTCCTTGCCCATCTCCTTGCCCATCTCCTTGCCCATCTCCATGCCCATCTTCTTGCCCATCTCCTTGCCCATCTCCTTGCCCATCTCCTTGCCCATCTTCTTGCCAATCTCCTTGCCCATCTCCTTGCCCATCTCCTTGTCCATTATCTGTACATGCCCAGAACATGCTCATCATCCATGGTGTCTCTATCTCTGATAGGGAGGAATGTCAGTTTCTGAAGGAATGAAACATCTGTCCAGACATAGAGACACACCTTCTCTCCTATCTTCTTCCAAACAGAACAGAGGTTCCCTGTTCTCTAAAGGGAGGCGGGACAACACGGACGTCTCCTTTGAAGGGTTGATCCTTGTCCTCCTGGTCAGAGAATGATAATCACGCTCTCCCTCTCTCTCTCTCGCTCTCACACACACACACACACACACACACACACACACACACACGCACACGCACGCGCACACGCACACGCACACGCACACTCACACGCACACGCACACGCACACTCACACACTCACACACTCACACACACACACACACACACACACACACACACACACACACACACACACACACACACACACACACACACACACACTTGCAAACGGTCAGCAAATGAAACATGAAGCAAGCTGTTATGGTAACCCATGCCACCCCCTCACCCTCTCTCCTCTCCCACTCTCTCCCACAAACTCCCCCAGTGCTTTGAAATGAGAGAGATAAACAGAGGAGCCAGCATGCGCTCCCACACTGAGGAGACCCCACTTCCTCTCGGCGTACGAAAACACAGATAGGGGCTGTAGTCTCTGAATCCTTCCTGACTGCAGCTGTGAACCGAGGGACGGGACGAGCCAGGAGACGCTGGCGGAGGAGGAGGAGGAGCGAAGGAACAAGGAGGGAGACCGCTGTTTTCTTTCCTGTGAGTTGATAAGAGCAGAGGAAGTGGAGCGGTGGTAAAGTCCATCCGTGCGGCTGAGGTCTGGTGAAGGGCCGTTGTCGCTGCATTGTTTTCTGCCGGGCCTCTCAACGGGCCCCGTCTTTATTATCTTTCAGCTCTATTGTCTCAGGACCTTCAGGTGATGAGCTCAACAACCCTTCTGAAGACCTCCCGCTGGGACAAACCCCGCCCCTCCTATCCCCTCACTGTCACAGCTCTGTGTTGACCAGACGAAACACAAAGGGACAGGACACTGGTCAAGCAGTGACCACTGAAAGAAGTTGCGGTCCACAATCTCTCCACCTCTTCAGTGACTGGCCCAGACGTGTGATGTCTTTGCTGTGTGTCTGTCTGTCCATTTGTCTCTATCTCCATCCTTATGTGTTCATCTCTCTCTCTAATGTATCTATCTGCCTGTCTTCCAGTCTGTCTGCTTATCTTACTTCCTCTGTCTATCTGTCTCTGTCTGTCACTTTTTCGGTCCCTCTGTCTGTCTTTTTGAGAGAGCTGTCTGTATGGCTGAGGAGGTTGAATTGTAATGCAGTTCTGTGTTTGTGTTGTGGGATGTTTTCTGAATGGTGGCAAAGTCTATTTCACTGTAGAAATATCTGCATGTTTAACATTGTGGGGTCTGGCTCTGTGTGTCAGCATGGCCCACTGTAATATAGTAATATAGCTTTAGCACACTGTGTTGTGTTTATGAGACAAACGGCTACAGTGTAGATTGGACCCGTGGTTTAATTTTTCTGTACGTGTTTATAGAACATGTACGGTGGAATACAATATGTTCTCTCTTGTCTAATTTATCTCTCACTGAATCCAGGGAATTTTCAAATTGCTTCATTGGCATGACATAGCAATGCTAAGTGATTAAAGTTTGTATCGATTTCTGCCATAATTTAATGAAATTGGTGTCCGGTTAAACTACTTTGTGATTTAATGAACAAAGCAGTATTGTTCTTTGCAAAACAGTCAAAACATGCTTTCACACACAATTTCAATAAGGTACATATTTTTGCCGAACGGTTAACACAACTCTTTACAGAAAAAGCACAAAATTAAATTAAATTGTTTGGCCACCAACTTCTTCTCCAGTGATGCAAAACTTTTGCAGAAATTATGTCTCTTTTCAGTTGCTATTTGCTAAAATAAACCATGCGAGGGGAAGGTTCAGCTGTGTGCAGGCGAGTTAGCTCAAACTTGAATACAAAGACCCATAGTTTTAGATGGAATTTCTACTATTATTGTGTAATAATGTTGTCAATCGAGGCCTTTCTATGAGGCTGTGTCATAAAGAACAAGAATATTCAATAATGAATATTAGCAAATGACCATACTTTACCACTTTATATAGAGGACTATATACATATTGTGTGTAAATACATTGCTTCGATTTTTGCAGTGGTTTTGTTGTTTTGGTTGTTTATTTGGTTTTGCATTCTCTGTATATACAGCATTTTTAAAGACCAATATGGAAAAAGTGTACAGTTTTCCAGGTTTGCTTAGATGCTTCTAAAGCAACTGGGGCCCATTTTATATTCATTATAAGGTAATAAGCACAGCAGTGTTCTTCATTTGCAATACTGTCATTTCTCATTGCTTTCACACACAATGTCAAGAAGTAACTTTTTTTTAGCCAAATAGTGAACACAACTGTCTCCAAAAACAAACAAAACAAAAAAAGTTGAGTAAATCATGTCAAACAAAATGATAGAATTTCGTTACAGCTGATACAAACCTCTCTTTTGAGTTTGGCTATTTGCTGCAAGAATAGACCAAGCAAAGAGAAAGGAATAGAGGTTCAGATCTGTGATGCTGGAGAAGCTCAAAGCCAATACGAACAAGTATGAATACTTAACAATGACAATAGCTCAATTCTGATACTACACCCACCCTGTAAAGTCTTTTGTTTCTGAAAATGATTGCTGCAATGTGTGAAATGCTTTACCCTTTGGTCATTCTTAGTAAAAATATTCTATAGAAATATTAATATAATATGTTTTCTTGACTTTTATGATATTTCCTGTAAATATGGTACTCCAGAAACAGCACATATTCATCACATAGGAATAGATTCGTTAAGCTAGCGGGATAGCAGTATTTTTTATATTTTGCGAAAGCGCGTGTGGTTGTTCTGAATATAATGTGCAACATTTGTGAACTGTCTTTCAATTTTAGCCTGTCTGTTAACTGTTTTGAAAAATTGGTCTAGTTGGACAAAGGTGCTCAAAGAATTGCCCAAAGATCCAATTTCAAATGCGGAATAATGGATAGTAATGAAAATAGTCAGTCAACTTCTGGCAGGCAAATGAAATGTATTGGCTCACATCTACATGTGTCCTTCCCCTCAGAGAGATCTTTGAGTAATGGTTCAAACTTGGGGAAATGACGCACGAGTTGTTTAACATTTTAGGGGAATTGCAGTTCATTGTCAGGTTCTCCGGTGGTGCAGCCATTTCCCTACAGGTTTGGCACACGCACGTATAACACACACGCACGCACGCACGCACGCACACACACACACTCTTCCCCCTTGGTCACTGAGGCCTTGTTTACATTACAAGAAAGAGAAAGCAATCAGCTCGATTGAGTAATTTTTGTTAGCACAATTGTTTCCATAGCGTTTGGATTTACGCTGGCATGCTTAGTACATGCATATATTACCAAGCAACATGGTGAGTGCTGCACGGAAACTTTATACAGTTCCGACAGAATCGACTTCAAACTTGCGAGTTTCCGAGGGGCTCTATCGAAAAATGTGTCACGCGCGCCGCCACTCTGAACGTGGTGTCACGAGCTGTCACATCTGCAACAAAACAATCAAGAGTCTCGAGGACGATATGTGTTGGAAAATGCCGGAAAAAATATTATATAAAGACAACAAGCCTTCTATTCTGCTGACAGACAGTCACATTGTTACACAGAGTCAGTTACTGAGAAAACTTTCTCTCTCCCTCCATCTCTCTCCTTTGTTTGTCTCCGTCTCTATTTCTTTCTCTCTGGGGGTTTGGGGGGAGTGGTTGGTGGAACCATGCTGTGATGTTTTCCATTAGCCCATAAATAACGCCATCTTTGCTCACGCTTTATAGAAGCCAGACCCTCTTTATCCCTTCCATGTGTTCCCCATGAGCGCTGCCCCCGACCTCTCACATTGGGGCCCTTGACCCTGTTATCTCAGGGCCCCGAGAGATGGGAGAACAAGGGCTGGAACCGGGTCCTGGGGGGTGGCGAGTGAGGTCAGCGAGTGTGTGTGTGTGTGTGTTTGTCAGAGACTCAGTGTGTGTGTTTGTCAGAGGCTCAGTGTGTGTTTCAGACATTCAGTGTGTGTGTCAGAGATTCAGTGTGTGTGTCAGAGATTCAGTGTGTGTGTCAGTGATTCAGTGTGTGTGTCAGAGATTCAGTGTGTGTGTCAGTGATTCAGTGTGTGTGTTTGTCAGAGATTCAGTGGGTGTGTCAGAGATTCAGTGTGTGTGTCAGTGATTCAGTGTGTGTGTTTGTCAGAGATTCAGTGTGTGTGTCAGAGATTCAGTATGTGTGTCAGAGATTCAGTGTGTGTGTGTGTGTCAGAGATTCAGTGTGTGTGTGTCAGAGATTCAGTGTGTGTGTGTCAGAGATTCAGTGTGTGTGTGTCAGAGATTCAGTGTGTGTGTGTGTGTCAGAGATTCAGTGGGTGTGTGTCAGAGATTCAGTGTGTGTGTCAGTGATTCAGTGTGTGTGTGTGTGTCAGAGATTCAGTGGGTGTGTCAGAGATTCAGTGTGTGTGTCAGAGATTCAGTGTGTGTGTCTCTGGACGGACGGACGTGTCGATGGGATGGCATGGGACACTATCTCTCAAACACCCCATTCCCCCAGAGAACACGTCTTCATTTCACAGGCAGTGAAAAGACCAGGTAGAGGGACTCCTCTGACATTTCACAGATCACCTCTGACTTATAGGGGCTAACCCTGAAGGGATTTCACAGATATCTCCCCAGTCATTAACCCTCTCATCTCACCCCTCTCGGAACAATATTGCCTACTCCCCTGTGACTGTGGGACCTCGTAAAAGGTGGCGTGTGAGTGTGTTAGAAAGGGAGCGGGTCAGATTGAATTTACAGCAGTTGACCCAGTCACAGAACATGTGGAGTCTGAGGAGTTTGCTGTTACTTACCGCAATACATCTCTTTTAGGTTGATTGGGGGTGGTGCCGCCCAGGTTGGCTTTATGGTGCAGAAATATTGCTGTTTTAATGTCATTTCTATGTACTGTTTACTGCTCTGTGTACTGTAATATTTACTCTATGTACTTTGTTTACTGCACTGTGTACTGTAATATTTACTATATGTACTGTTTGTTTTTTGTTCTGTGTACTGTAATATTTACTCTATGTACTTTGTTTACTGCTCTGTGTACTGTAATATTTACTCTATGTACTTTGTTTACTGCACTGTGTACTGTAATATTTACTCTATGTACTTTGTTTACTGCTCTGTGTACTGTCATATTTACTCTATGTACTTTGTTTACTGCTCTGTGTACTGTAATATTTACTCTAGGTACTGTTTGTTTTTTGCTCTGTGTACTGTAATATTTACTCTATGTACTTTGTTTACTGCACTGTGTACTGTAATATTTACTCTATGTACTTTGTTTACTGCTCTGTGTACTGTCATATTTACTCTATGCACTTTGTTTACTGCTCTGTGTACTGTAATATTTACTCTAGGTACTGTTTGTTTTTTGCTCTGTGTACTGTAATATTTACTCTATGTACTTTGTTTACTGCACTGTGTACTGTAATATTTACTCTATGTACTTTGTTTACTGCTCTGTGTACTGTCATATTTACTCTATGTACTTTGTTTACTGCTCTGTGTACTGTCATATTTACTCTATGTACTTTGTTTACTGCTCTGTGTACTGTAATATTTACTCTAGGTACTGTTTGTTTTTTGCTCTGTGTACTGTAATATTTACTCTATGTACTTTGTTTACTGCACTGTGTACTGTAATATTTACTCTATGTACTTTGTTTACTGCTCTGTGTACTGTCATATTTACTCTATGTACTTTGTTTACTGCTCTGTGTACTGTAATATTTACTCTATGTACTTTGTTTACTGCACTGTGTACTGTAATATTTACTCTAGGTACTGTTTGTTTTTTGCTCTGTGTACTGTAATATTTACTCTATGTACTTTGTTTACTGCACTGTGTACTGTAATATTTACTCTATGTACTGTTTGTTTTTTGCTCTGTGTACTGTAATATTTACTCTATGTACTTTGTTTACTGCTCTGTGTACTGTAATATTTACTCTATGTACTGTTTGTTTTTTGCTCTGTGTACTGTAATATTTACTCTATGTACTTTGTTTACTGCACTGTGTACTGTAATATTTACTCTATGTACTGTTTGTTTTTTGCTCTGTGTACTGTAATATTTACTCTATGTACTGTTTGTTTTTTGCTCTGTGTACTGTAATATTTACTCTATGTACTGTTTGTTTTTTGCTCTGTGTACTGTAATGTTTTCTGCATTCTTTTCTGCATTCTTTACCATAATTTCTAGAAATAAACTCATCACCCTTATATCTCATGTAAAATGTTAAATGTTAAATGTTAAATGTTAAATGTTAAATGTTAAATGTAAAATGTTAAATGTTAAATGTAAAATGTTAAATGTTAAATGTTAAATGTTAAATGTTAAATGTTAAATGTTGGCCTCTGTGATCCGTTGTACATGAATGCATTAGTCTGTTTTTTCCGTATGTTAGATATTTTGTATCATGGAACCTTACATGTGTAGCACTTTGTGTGTTGCTGTTGTCTCCATGTGTGTGTGATGTGCGTGCACTTTGTGTGTTGCTGTTGTCTCCATGTGTGTGTGATGTGCGTGCACTTTGTGTGTTGCTGTTGTCTCCATGTGTGTGTGATGTGCGTGCACTTTGTGTGTTGCTGTTGTCTCCATGTGTGTGTGATGTGCGTGCACTTTGTGTGTTGCTGTTGTCTCCATGTGTGTGTGATGTGTTGCACTGAAACTATTTTTGTACGGCTGTGTCACGAATGGGTATAGACGGACACATGTGCAGGGCGAACGAATGACATTTATTCAATAAAACTGTAACTATAACTGAAAAACACAAGACAAGCAAACGTGACGTTGGTAAAAACCACACAAAGACCGACGACACACACTGGGAGAGGAGGAACTTAAATACGATGATGATTAGGAAGACAGGTGAGGGCAATGAAACAATTAAACAAGTGTCCGTGCGCTAAACAAGGGAGAGAGGGCGTTGGATTTCACGGGCACGGCCATCCTGCCGTGCCAAAGCGTGACAGGCTGCCATTCTTGGTCAGGTCTCTCCTGTAAAAGAGATGTATATTTTCAGTGGGACTAACCTTGTTAAATAAAGGTTAATATAATTAATGAATATTTTAATGTTACAACATAAAGTTTTAAAAAGCCTATTGGCTACACAAACTGAGAGACTTTCCGTTCTTGTCTACATTAGTAATAGGTCTGATGAACGAGGCAGGAATCCACTTGTGGAACATTCCTGTACATTTAATGTATCTTTTGTTAGACCGGTTTATATCTGATTCTCCACTAATCAAACTGACCTAGCGGAGAGTCTAAACCATCGACGGACAAGGAAGTAGAGATGGGAAGATATTCAGACATAATTAACAGCGTCCCACTGTTCATAAGTCATTTACAATAGATGACTGGTTTCTTAGAATTCTCTGTACGAAAACGAAAACCGGAATGAATTTAGATGTGAAACTCCCTTTAACTCTAGCCCGTAATAACTCACCTCAAATGTAACTCTCATTCCAACAAAATGCTGAGTTGTATCCTTTGCACTAAACTTGAGGAATTGAACATTTCCCTTTGCAGAACGATTGTCAGGTTTTAGCATATTTGTAAAACAATCCTAGCATTACGAACACAGACACAGCTCCGCTGGTGCCGAAAACTGGTGCTTAACCCTAAGGTCCAGAATTTGCTTTGTTTTCATTGACACAGACCGGCGCCAGTCGTCCAGCAGGCCGTGGCCATGTAGCTCAGCACTCAGTTCGTGCTAAACCTGGACATTAGGACTTACATCGAGGTTTCCAGGTTACTAAGGACAACGATGTGTGAACAACCAAAGGTGGTACAATGCCAGTGAGTCAATAGTAGCATGGATCTGCGTTAGACGGCAAACAGACAGAATGGCGTTGGGCCCTATTGCTATTTGAGTTTTACTACCAGAAAGGCGTTGTCATTTATCTGTCCATTGAACGCCAAATCCAATTGATTGTTTTCTTCTCCCTCCCCACCTGGGTTTCTTCTTAAAAAACCTGGTTCCAAACACAGAATAAAATCGACAAGTCTAGAGCTAACATTTGCATAAATCACAGTGTTACTCTGGTGCTGAGGTAAAACACCAGTGGAAATGAGGACCTAGAGAAGAGCAAAGGTCATCTTTGCAGGGCGTTTCCTCTCGTTGACCCTCTTTCCTGATTGGATTTTAATGAAGCTAATTAGGCTAATTAAGTGTTTCACAATGGACGTCAGGAATTTAATTGCTCCGATCCCTGGCCTGTTAAACCTTGAGGGCGGCAGAGAGGTGATACTGTGATTGCCTGATCAAAATCACTCCCAGATGCTGTTCCTGCTGTTCCTGTTACAGGATGGAAGGTTGAAGACCTGGTCACAATAAAACATGATGAAAAAATGTAGACAGAGAGAAAACGAGAGAGAGATAGATAGAGAGCTAGAATTGATAAACAAACAAACAGAGAGAGGGGGGGAGGACGGGGAGACTGAGCGATCGGGGCTGGAGGGCAGCTCTTTGAAATGACACAATGGGCCTTTGGTTTGACTAGAGGTAAAGCACAGAGCAACATCTTAAAGGCTGGAGAAACCAGGCTTGGCTCACTGTGATTAGAATACCAGACCTTAATTGCGATATGGAGACGGCTCAGTTTTGCCTGAGAGGTCTTTTATCCTGTTTGGAAGAAGTTAAAGGCGATGGATGAAGACTGACTGAACGTTTCTGATTGGAGCACAGGTATCTGAGCTGTGGATGTCAAGTGGCTTAGGATTGAAGGCAAACATATTCTCTGAAACACCCTAACACAGGCACGTACGCGTATTGTTCACTTTTCTGTTAGTTATGGAACTATTCTTATCCTGCTATATTTGCAAAAAACACCCTAAACGTTTCGTATCCAGTGTTCTAAGGGTTTTGTGAATGTTCCATCAACATCACTCTACAGATGAAAAGAGAGAAAAAGCTGAGAACTGATGCTGGAGATGCAGTAGAGAGGTTCATAAAGCGCAAGCAAAACAATGGAAATTACTGTGTCGACTGTTGTAATTTGGCTATGCTACCAGATTACAGGAAATGGATATAACAATTAGAAATTACTTCTTTATAACCTAAAATAAACTCAGTGTTGTTAAGCACAAAAATACCAATATTTGAAACAGACTTATGCAACTATTGATCAGGGTTAAAATCTTTTTTTTCTGGGACACCGACTGTATAACAGGTTGTTAGTGTCACGTAATTTAAGATGCAGAGCGGAGAGAGCCAGAGGTAGAGCTTATCTTCCGTTTGTGGTGTTTATTTACATTCACAAAAGCAAACACATTACACCAGTACGGAAAGCCTATACATACACTGTAACTATAGAAACAAAAGCACGCTTATACAAAGCGACATAAACTTAATTAAACATACAGTTACAGCGACATTTACAAAACTCACCCAAATACCGACACGTAATGTAAATCAATATCAAGCAGCCGCATTTCTTCACACTAATGACTAAATACTAAATACGCTGACTCTTATATTCTGTATATAGACTCTCTTGTCTCTGCATTTGTATTGTTGTCATTATTGTTGACATATCAACGCTGCTCGTATCAACGCTGCTCGTATCAACGCGGCTCGTATCAACGCGGCTCGTATCAACGCGGCTCGTATCAACGCGGCTCGTATCAACGCTGCTCGTATCAACGCGGCTCGTATCAACGCGGCTCGTATCAACGCGGCTCGTATCAACGCGGCTCGTATCAACGCTGCTCGTATCAACGCGGCTCGTATCAACGCTGCTCGTATCAACGCGGCTCGTATCAACGCTGCTCGTATCAACGCGGCTCGTATCAACGCGGCTCGTATCAACGCGGCTCGTATCAACGCTGCTCGTATCAACGCTGCTCGTATCAACGCGGCTCGTATCAACGCGGCTCGTATCAACGCGGCTCGTATCAACGCTGCTCGTATCAACGCGGCTCGTATCAACGTGGCTCCACTGATCTACTTATATCTCATCATCATTTTCCCTATATCTTGCGAATTATAATTTGTTCTCATTCGGCCTACCCGGTTAAATAAAAAATATATAACACTCATCAGCCTAAAGAACGCTCTAGACGAGGGTAGTCTAGTTTCATAAATATGTCAAATAGTGTCCTCCTCTTCATCACCTCAGGCCTTTTGTTTTTAAAGGATGCATAGACAGGACGAAGGCTAGGACGCGAGGACCCAAGGACATCTCCTTTAGAAGGTCTCTTTGCGTCCATCCACTGTCTGTGTGCACCCGGCCTATAGTAGAGAAAGCGTTCATTGTGTGACGGTAGGGGACAGAGCTGCCACTTCAGCACATTTGGCTCTCCATCAAGGACTGGCCGGCATCCAGCCACAGATCAGGAGGCGCATCACTGCCAGCCAGGCCCGGACGAGGAGCGCACTGTGTGACTCCACTCTCAACTCCTCTCTCCCTCTCTCTCTCCCTCTCTGAAACTAGGTTACCCAACTCTCCACCCGGCCGCTAGCCAACGACATTGAATTCCCTTCGTTGGAGCCAAAGGCGTTTTTCCCTTAACTCAGGATGTCCTATTAAATGATATAATTTTCCTCATGTCCAACAGCAGAATGAGACGCAATAATGAGGCATTTGATGCTTGCTGCTCGCCAGGGCCGTAGCTCTCCTCTCTTTACCGGCCAAGATGAAAAAAGAATCATAGGAAGGAAGGAAAAGGCTGCTTCTAAATGAACCTCTCTTTGAGTTCCAATGAAAGCAGAAACATGACGGTCGGCGTGTGTTGAATCGAGTGCCCGTGTGTGTGTGTGTGTGTGTGTGTGTGTGTGTGGGTGTGTGTGTGTATGTGTGCGTGCGTACGTGTGCCCGTGTGTGTGTATTTGTGATGCCTTGTCAGACCAAAAATCCCAAACATCGATTGTAAAACAAGGAAAATTCTTCCTCGTGCAAAGAGAACAAGGCAATTTTAGTCTGAAAGTTGCTGTCGAGGTTAGCATTTGGGTCATGGTAGGGGTTAGAGTGGATGGGGTGATTTGCTTGTCCCCACATAGAAGGGGGTGATTATTGAATGTGTCTGTATGGCTATGTGTGTGTGTGTGTGTGTGTGTGTGTGTGTGTGTGTGTGTGTGTGTGTGTGTGTGTGTGTGTGTGTGTGTGTGTGTGTGTGTGGGTTTTCTGCTAACAACATTGGACCTGTTAGCATGTCAGCAGGCCCAAACGGACGGACCCCAAACAGTCCTGCACCCGCCGTCACGGCCATTGTCCCCTGAACGGGGCCACAGCTGGAGACTAGTGTCAGAGGTCAGGTCACCTTCATTCACAATGGAACACAGTGAAACATCTCCGTGGGTCTGTCTCGGCCTGTGTTTGGAGAGCTGTGTTATCGCAAAAGTACAGAAGGAGCGCTCCACACATATTAGATGCTTCCTGTTATGCTGATTTGACTTGCCGTTGAAATAATCGTTTTTTAACCTTAAGGCTATTTCCCGGTCAAATAAAAGTTAAACAAATAACGTGCCACAAATTGAGTGCATGAACGACTGCGTGATAACTTGAACCTAATGATGTATGAGAGACGGGCCCCCACCCATATGGGACTCTGGAGCTAGAGGCACTCACAGCTTTATGCGACTTTAATTACAAAGAACAATTATCCTTCAATGAATCAGCCAATTATGCTGTTGTTCGCTGTAATTTCATTTCGCTCCTGAACGTGTCCGCTCGAAGAAATACCTCCGGGGGGGGGTGTTGGGGGATTTTTTTTTTTCCCTTCGTTTGCTCTAAGTATTTTATTGAAGATGTATTTCTGTTTGGAAGGTTCAGACTGCTCCTGTGCCAACAAATCTCAACTGTAACGCCCGAGGACGACTATATAAATAGAATGCTGTGAAGAACAGGAATAACAACTCTGACACATCCAGGGGGCAGACATGGACAGGTTCACCCACTGACACATCCAGGGGGCAGACATGGACAGGTTCACCCGCTGACACATCCAGGGGGCAGACATGGACAGGTTCACCCGCTGACACATCCAGGGGCAGACATTGACAGGTTCACCCGCTGACACATCCAGGGGGCAGACATGGACAGGTTCACCCGCTGACACATCCAGGGGGCAGACATGAACAGGTTCACCCGCTGAAACATCCAGGGGGCAGACATTGACAGGTTCACCCGCTGACACATCCAGGGGGCAGACATGGACAGGTTCACCCACTGACACATCCAGGGGGCAGACATGGACAGGTTCACCCGCTGACACATCCAGGGGGCAGACATGGACAGGTTCACCCGCTGACACATCCAGGGGGCAGACATGGACAGGTTCACCCACTGACACATCCAGGGGGCAGACATGGACAGGTTCACCCGCTGACACATCCAGGGGGCAGACATGGACAGGTTCACCGCTGACACATCCAGGGGCAGACATGGACAGGTTCACCGCTGACACATCCAGGGGCAGACATGGACAGGTTCACCCGCTGACACATCCAGGGGCAGACATGGACAGGTTCACCCGCTGACACATTTGTACAAGTTGCAGCGGGTCATGCCAGGTCCAGGCAGATATCTGTCGGTTGGTGAAACAGGACAGGCAATACACGCTACGTGCACCCAGGAAATGTAGTCGGGCACAACTGCCATGCTGGTTGGTGGTGAATGTGTCAGGTCACAGGGCACACGTCCAAAACAAAGCATAGACGGACATTCATAGCTTGTGTGCACATGGTGAAATCTACTTATGGGTCTGTGTTCCTTATGTGTGTGCAGAGTGTGTGTCTGAACAACATGTCCTCATGGAGTGTACTGAACATGTATAGGTGTCAGTGTGTGTGTGTGTGTGTGTGTGTGTGTGTGTGTGTGTGTGTGTGTGTGTGTACTGAACGTGCATAGGTGTCAGTGTGTGTGTGTGTGTTTGTACTGAACGAGATGGCAGTGTGTGTGTGTGTGTACTGAACATGTATAGGTGTCAGTGTGTGTGTGTGTGTGTGTGTGTACTGAACATGTATAGGTGTCAGTGTGTGTGTGTGTGTGTACTGAACATGTATAGGTGTCAGTGTGTGTGTGTGTGTGTACTGAACGTGCATAGGTGTCAGTGTGTGTGTGTGTGTGTGTGTGTGTGTGTACTGAACGTGTATAGATGTCAGTGTGTGTGTGTGTGTGTGTGTACTGAATGTGTATAGGTGTCGGTGTGTGTGTGTGTGTGTGCACTGAACGTGTTTAGGTGTCTGTCTGTGTGTGTGTGTGTGTGTGTGTGTGTGTGTGTACTGAATGTGTATAGGTGTCTGTCTGTGTGTGGGTGTGTACTGTGTGTGTGTGTGTGTGTGTGTGTACTGAACGTGTATAGATGGCAGTGTGTGTGTGTGTGTGTGTGCACTGAACGTGTTTAGGTGTCTGTCTGTGTGTGTGTGTGTGTGTGTGTGTACTGAATGTGTACAGGTGTCTGTCTGTGTGTGTGTGTGTACTGTGATGGATGGCAGATGCGTTAAGCCCACAGCTGGCAGGAGATGGTACTTCCTCGTCCCGATCCCCTGGAATTGGATGGAATGCATGGCGAGGAACATGCTGCCCTCCTCCAATACCGCCCAGACACCCCCTAGAGCCCCGCTGTGTCTCCTCCATACCACCAGCCCCCAAAACCCTGAAAGAGAACCATTGTACCCCTCTAACCTCATGCTCAATCCATATCTTTCTGCATCCCTGTCTCAGCAGGGTAAGTTTCCGGTAGGATAATGTGTGTTTTTGCACCTGTGTGTGTGTGTGTGTCTTCTTGTGTGTTTGTATGCTTTTAGGGTGGGGAGATTCCAACACATCTTTGGCAGCCGGCCAAATAGAGCTCAGGGTGGAGGCACCACATCTGGTTCGATTGTCTTAGTCTGTCATAGTGTTTTTGTTTTTTTATGACACACACACAAACACACACACGAACAAACGCATGCAGAGACGTGCATTGTCAGGTACTGCGCTACTTCCTGAAGGAATACATTCAGAATATCCAGGCACAATAACATGTAGAAACTGTGACTGCATTTCAAAATGCCCACTAGGGGCAGCAACGAGAGCTAGCAGTGTTCAGTACTACAGGCTGGGGCCTTGTTAGCTGTGGTGGATGGGAACTGTGAACAAATTAAGACGATCTCACTCCAATGGCAACATGCTAAATCCCAATTCAAGACCTGTTATTCCTAGTAAATATTTGGCTTTGGTTTTAGTAATTTGTTTTGAACTTTTCCGAACCATAACCTTTAACTAAACTGTCTCAAGTCTCACAAGTTCAATGATGGGGCTTGCTTCAACTCTACGAGAGTTAAATAAGTGTTAGAGTCTTAGTTTTTGTGTTTTTGTCATAACCCAAAGTGTCTTTAAACCAGTTTACGGCTCAGGTGGACGTTCTACCGTAATATACCTAGAATAGGGGCATCACAGATCTACGTCTAAGGCCCACGCTCTACTCCAACAACATGGTAGTTCAATCATTACATCCTTCTCCAAACAACCAAAGTCACGACTGCCCTCTCCAACTTCCCACACACTTCAAAGTCCCGTCGGCTGAAAGGAGTGGGAGCTAAGACGAGGGGTTGCTTTTATTTCCCAGAAAACCTAGTTTCAACGCGCTCTGCTCTGCTGACCGACAAATGGAAGCTCCGGAGAATGGGACCCTTCAACTGGGCTCTGTGTTTGCTAAAAATAGGCCGTCACCACTCATTCCCTCAGACTGCACACACGCAAACAGTTTAACATGTAGCACACACTAACACACACATACACACACATGAAACACGCATACACACATACTTAAAAAGTCCAGAGCCAGGGGCCCAGTTGGTTTCACTTACTCAACCAAATGAAGTGAGATGATATTACCAGAAACGTTTGGAACAGAAGGTTTTGCTTAGTCGCTGGCACGTGAAGCAGTGCATAAAGGAAAAGTACATAACAGAAAACCTCGAGTCATGAATGAACTGAGCTGAAAGCGATATGTCCCAATATGTTCCAATATGTCACGATATGTCCTGATACGTCCCGATACGTCACGCTATCTCCCAATATGTCCCAGTATGTCCCAATATGTCCGACATGTCACGATATGTCCCGATACGTTCCGATATGTCACGCTATGTCCCAATATGTCCCAGTATGTCCCAATATGTCCCAATATGTCATGATATGTCCCGATACGTCCCGATTTGTCATGCTATGTCACAATATGTCACGCTATGTCCCAATATGTCACGATATGTCCCGATACGTCCCGATATGTCACGCTATGTCCCGATACGTCCCGATATGTCACGCTATGTCCCGATATGTCACAGTATGTCACTATATGTCACTATATGTGAACCGGTGCAGGTGATCAGAACGAACCACACAACACATAGGCCATTGTACCTTAATCTAGAAAAAGTGTTTTCACAAGTTAGCAGTACTGGGTTTAGGATTCGACGTATAGTATACTATAGTTATACTGGGTTTAGGATTCGACGTATAGTATACTATAGTTATACTGGGTTTAGGATTCGACGTATAGTATACTATAGTTATACTGGGTTTAGGATTCGACGTATAGTATACTATAGTTATACTGGGTTTAGGATTCGACGTATAGTATACTATAGTTATACTGGGTTTAGGATTCGACGTATAGTATACTATAGTTATACTGGGTTTAGGATTCGACGTATAATTCTCTGTGTCGTAACAGTATAAAACTTTGACGACATGCGGAACCCGAGACTGACTCCGGTCCGGTGACACAGATGTCATTCTGGTACACAACCTGCTGGATTAAGGTGAAAAAGTCCTTTTATGTAACTTTACCGTAAACGAATATGGAAAGTTGACGGTGCTGACCGACGAGACGAGAGCGAGTTGCATACTTTAATTGCTTTTCAATGAGAGCGCTGAGGCAGGCGAAAGATTAGCGTGTTTTGGGGGAGGGGAACATGTGGCATTTCTGGGACGGAACGAGAGTGTGCGTTCTGGGGACCGTGTGTGTGTGTGTGCGTGTGTGTGCGTATTCATGCGTGAGTTTTCATCAGTGTGTGTACCTGCATGCGCGTGTGTGTGTACGGGAGGGCGTGTTATGTGTGTTTGGAGAGGGCGTGGTCTTTTTCATTCGCCCCAGGTCAGCTGGTTTACGGGTAACGTAGCTCTCTCGAGCCCATTAGAGAGGAAATGTGGACGCCTGGTCGCCCCCTCTCTACTCCACACCCTGACCCCCCCCCCCCACCTCAACCGAGCGCCCCCCACCTCCAGGCCGACATCACTTCTGCACCTCTCTCTGTTTTCACAGTGTTAACAATCAATGCCTGGCCCCTGAGTGTTCCGGGGCCTAATTGGGCCCGCTGCTGGCGTTGATTGTGATGGATGGAGTCTTCAGCTGGGCCTGCTCCTTTCATCTCCCATCCTCCCTCTCAGCAGACTGGAGGACCCTGAACTGGACTCTGTTCTGGTCCAGCTGGGGGTCTGCTCTGTGTCCTGCCAGCGGGTTGAGCGGGCTTATCCTGGCCCTCTGGTGAGCGACGATTTACAGGTGGTGAAAACACGCTCGAGGTTCTGAGGGGAGGACTACGAGAGGACCGCTTTGAAGGTGGTTTGTTGATTGGCTCGATGGCTTCAATCTTCCACTGGACAGCAGACGGAGATCTGGACATCTTCCGACTCTCAGTCAAACCTGATTTTACAGGTGTACACACTGTTGTACGTGTTCAAACATTCCCAATGAGGCGTCCGGTTACATAAGGACATTGTAATCTAGTAAGTCAATGCACCGCCGTTTCGACTAAACACATCAGGCTGTCTGCTCGACTGTGGAAATCCACCCAGGGCCGGTTAGCACTCTGTCGACACACACACACACACACACACACACACACACACACACACACACACAAATACTTTCCCCACCTCCCTCCCCATATCCTCTCACTCAGGGCCATGATGACTCAACACACTGACTCGTGAGTGATTAATGACTCCGTCCAGGGCCAGGCTTTGACCAGAGCACACACAAACACACATCACTTACCCCCAAGATAAGCAAAAGGACCGCAAGCCACAAATGTCCTAAGTGCTCTGCAAACACAGGTAATGCGCTCATGTATTCAGAGTAGTTCAAAACAAAAACTAACCTTCGGAAAACGTCCACCTGAAACAACCCATGTTCTCCTGTTGCATCACCATCACAGGTGTGTGTCCAATATGCCTTTTCACCAATCTTAGCGATCAGACATCTTTGGCCCGGGTATTACTAAACACATTGAGTCCACAACTTCTAGCATAGTGGCAGCCTGGCGAAACGCTTTTATTGGCCTCATGCAAAGACAACGTGTCCAGTTTTCCCTGTGTGCTATATTAAGGACAACGTGTCCAGATTTTCCAGTGTGCTATATTTAAGGACAACGTGTCCAGATTTTCCAGTGTGCTATAATTATGGACAACGTGTCCACATTTTCCAGTGGGCTATATTTAAGGACAACGTGTCCACATTTTCCAGTTTGCTATATTTAAGGACAACGTGTCCAGATTTTCCAGTGTGCTATATTTAACGACAACGTGTCCTGATTTTCCAGTGTGCTATATTTAAGGACAACGTGTCCAGATTTTCCAGTGTGCTATATTTAAGGACAACGTGTCCAGATTTTCCAGTGTGCTATATTTATGGACAACGTGTCCACATTTTCCAGTGGGCTATATTTAAGGACAACGTGTCCACATTTTCCAGTGTGCTATATTTAAGGACAACGTGTCCAGATTTTCCAGTGTGCTATATTTAAGGACAACGTGTCCTGATTATCCAGTGTGCTATATTTAAGGACAACGTGTCCAGATTTTCCAGTGTGCTATATTTAAGGACAACGTGTCCATATTTTCCAGTGTGCTATATTTAAGGACAACGTGTCCAGATTTTCCAGTGTGATATATTTAAGGACAACGTGTCCAGATTTTCCAGTGTGCTATATTTAAGGACAATGTGTCAATATTTTCCAGTGTGCTATATTTAAGGACAACGGGTCCAGTTTTTCCAGTGTGCTATATTAAGGACAACGTGTCCAGATTTTCCAGTGTGCTATATTTAAGGACAACGTGTCCAGATTTTCCAGTGTGCTATATTTATGGACAACGTGTCCACATTTTCCAGTGGGCTATATTTAAGGACAACGTGTCCACATTTTCCAGTTTGCTATATTTAAGGACAACGTGTCCAGATTTTCCAGTGTGCTATATTTAACGACAACGTGTCCTGATTTTCCAGTGTGCTATATTTAAGGACAACGTGTCCAGATTTTCCAGTGTGCTATATTTAAGGACAACGTGTCCAGATTTTCCAGTGTGCTATATTTATGGACAACGTGTCCACATTTTCCAGTGGGCTATATTTAAGGACAACGTGTCCACATTTTCCAGTGTGCTATATTTAAGGACAACGTGTCCAGATTTTCCAGTGTGCTATATTTAAGGACAACGTGTCCTGATTATCCAGTGTGCTATATTTAAGGACAACGTGTCCAGATTTTCCAGTGTGCTATATTTAAGGACAACGTGTCCATATTTTCCAGTGTGCTATATTTAAGGACAACGTGTCCAGATTTTCCAGTGTGATATATTTAAGGACAACGTGTCCAGATTTTCCAGTGTGCTATATTTAAGGACAATGTGTCAATATTTTCCAGTGTGCTATATTTAAGGACAACGGGTCCAGTTTTTCCAGTGTGCTATATTTAAGGACAACGTGTCCAGATTTTCCCGTGTGCTATATTTATGGACAACGTGTCCACATTTTCCAGTGTGCTATATTTAAGGACAACGTGTCCACATTTTCCAGTGAGCTATATTTAAGGACAACGTGTCCAGATTTTCCAGTGTGCTATATTTAAGGACAACTTGTCCAGATTTTCCCGTGTGCTATATTTAAGGAAAACGTGTCCAGATTTTCCAGTGTGCTATATTTAAGGACAACGTGTCCAGATTTTCCAGTGTGCTTTATTTAAGGACAACGTGTCCAGATTATCCAGTGTGCTATATTTAAGGACAACGTGTCCTGATTTTCCAGTGTGCTATATTTAAGGACAACGTGTCCAGATTTTCCAGTGTGCTATATTTAAGGACAACGTGTCCAGATTTTCCAGTGTGCTTTATTTAAGGACAACGTGTCCATATTTTCCAGTGTGCTATATTTAAGGACAACGTGTCCTGATTTTCCAGTGTGCTATATTTAAGGACAACGTGTCCAGATTTTCCAGTGTGCTATATTTAAGGACAACGTGTCTAGATTTTCCAGTGTGCTATATTTAAAGACAACGTGTCCATATTTTCCAGTGTGCTATATTTAAGGACAACGTGTCCAGATTTTCCAGTGTGCTATATTTAAGGACAACGTGTCCAGATTTTCCAGTGTGCTATATTTAAGGACAGCGTGTCCAGATTTTCCAGTGTGCTGTATTTAACGACAATGTGTAAATATTTTCCAGTGTGCTATATTTAAGGACAACGGGTCCAGTTTTTCCAGTTTGCTATATTTAAGGACAATGTGTCCAGATTTTCCAGTGTGGTATATTTATGGACAACGTGTCCACATTTTCCAGTGTGCTATATTTAAGGACAACGTGTCCACATTTTCCAGTGTGTTATATTTAAGGACAACGTGTCCACATTTTCCAGTGTGCTATATTTAAGGACGACTTGTCCAGATTTTCCCGTGTGCTATATTTAAGGACAACGTGTCCAGATTTTCCAGTGTGCTATATTTAAGGACAACGTGTCCTGATTTTCCAGTGTGCTATATTTAAGGACAACGTGTCCAGATTTTCCAGTGTGCTATATTTAAGGACAACGTGTCCAGATTTTCCAGTGTGCTATATTTTAAGACAACGTGTCCATATTTTCCAGTGTGCTATATTTAAGGACAACGTGTCCATATTTTCCAGTGTGCTATATTTAAAGACAACGTGTCCATATTTTCCAGTGTGCTATATTTAAGCTACACCTTTAGTCTCTGGGAGAGAACCAGTGTCAATGGTATTGTATCTAGAGGGCGTACAACGTACGTGTAAATGTGATAGCTCGGTCCCCACAACACAGGATGGTGTTTAGTCAAGTGTATGTGTGTGTGTGTGTGCGTGTGTGCGTGTGTGAGTGAGGGTGTGTGTGTGTGCGCGTGTGAGTGTGTGCGTGTGACAGTTTCACTGCACCAGTTAAACTCAATCTCTATATTTCACCCGACCTCGTGAAGACACCTGCGTTGAAGAGTTTAGTGTAGAAGTTCAAATCTACGTTAGATTTCAGGATGTTCAACTATTTTCTCAGGTCTATAAGAAACCAAGGGCCAACTGGTGAAACAATATTTGGTCTGTAAAGCAATTGCAAAAGAGTCAATATGACCTTTCATTAAGTCTACACCTTTAAGATAAGCTGCATAAGATGCAGACAAGATGCAGCTTATTTTGTCTGTGTAGTTTTGACACTTGATAACCAGGACTGGACATGGGTCAGTGCTGTTTAATGCGATGTGGCAAAATGTTTATAACTGAAACAAGACAGACCAAAGACTGTTGTTTCCGATGGGAGGCTATGAAGCTGAGTTCACAGAACCTAGGAAAGGATCTGGGCAAAACAAGCACAAACTCAGCAGATCCTGTTGGGCAATATTAGCAGTTCATGTTTCTGTTAGGACGTGCCCTAACTTATTTTGCTTTGGAAGTTTCATTTATCTTAGGCAAAGGATAAAGTCCAAAATATTTACTTCCCTCGGGTGACAAAATGTTGTTCTTTTTGGAATTGAGAACATTTGAGAAGCTATGAGATCAATGACAAACCTCACTGTTTGGATTGGAAACCACAACCTGATCCTTCAGATAAATTCGGTGGACCATAATGGAACATATAATATGTATACAGTATATATATATATATATAAGTCTTTTTAAAACAACAGGGCGGCATCTGTAATATTAAGCGCAAAGGTATTGGCATTTAAGGTGTGATTCACTGGTAACATCAGGACATGCACCCAGGGTCTCCTACAAGCCGTCTAAAATGCAAGTGAGGACAGAACTATGGATATGACAATATGAAACCTTCTACCTCACCTGACAGCAGCACCGGGAGTGTGTAGAACTACTCCACATTACTCTGTTTCTATTAACATGCGCAATATGTGCAGTAATATGTTAGGGTTTTTATGTTGGATGTCAAGGCTAAAGAGAAAACTCCTGGACAGATGTGGGTTTTAAAAGAAAATCATGGTGGTAAGTGTGTGTTTTGTGCATGTCATTGTGTACGTGTCTGAATATGCACGTATAGCAGTTTGTGAAGGGCCTGCGTGTCTCAGTGTGTGTGTGTGTGTGTGTGTGTGTATGTGTGTGTTTTCTCGAGTGCGTGCCTCAGTCTGTGTATGTGTCTGTTTGTGTATCAGTGATATTCTCCAGACCGCCGGTCACTCAACACTCTTGTCGTTAGTCTGGCAGCGGTGCTACAGCGGTGAACTGGGCGGAGCTAAAGGTTAAAGTGACAGGTCCGCCACCTTGGAGCTCTGACAGAAGGACACGCACACTGATTTACAAATACACATGCATACATACATGCAAGAATCTGCAACCTACCTCAAGAACACACTGCGACCAAGAAGGACACATAGCATAACGCACGCACACACACGCGCGCGCATGCACGCACGCACGCACACACACACACACACACACACACACACACACACACACACATCTAACAACACCTACTAATCCCCGAATACCCTCCTATACTCCACAATTTCACCTTTGACCCGACATAGCCCCTCCCCCAATACGAACACTCCTAGGTCATCGCAGCTGACCCGACACTTATCCCTGCTGCAGACTCAAATTCCACCGCTGTCTACCTTGAGACAACACTTAGCTGTTGATGTCAGCTTCATTATGACCTGCTGGAATCGGTGACATTAGTCAAATGGCCATTGTGCTTTGGTATGTTTAGAGTCTAGCTTGCTACGATTCTCCTACCATCTCACCCCACACAAACAGTCTCCTAGACCCAAAAACCCTCTAAAACCCCTCAGCTCCGTCCATCGCTCTGTCCTGGTCTGTCCCCCTGCAATTTGACTGTGTACAAACAGGCAATTTTCAACAGTTGAACATATCTAATAACCATAATTGAAAGGTTTAACATTTGAGACAAGGTTTCAAGAGTAAGACATTTTGTGTGTGTTTTTTAGGGAGTGCTTGGCACGTTCCTCTGTAACCCTGCCTGTGGGTCTTAGTGTGTCTTAATGTGGACGATAGAAACAGAACTAAAGTGACTTATAGATTTAGGTTTTACTGGTTTACTGCTTGGGTGCAGATGAGGGTCAAAGTTTACCACTAGGGAATGGGAACAAGGATTTCTGGGTCAAGGTTAGGTCTCAGGTTTCTACTAGGATAGAAAGACCTGCGTGTGTGTGTGTGTGTGAAGGTGTCTGATGGGGGAGGTGCGGTGCTGTAGGATCTAGAGCCAGCTGTGGGTCTCTCTGTAAGCTGGACTTTGCTCTGCGCCATTGCGACCCAGGCCTGTGATCAAACTGCCTTAAACACAGTGATTAGATAGACACCACCACAGCGTGGCCTCGCCATAAGGCGGCCGATTACAGTTCAGAGAAGCATGCGCTCACACACACACACACACAGACACACACAGACACACACAGACTGTTTGACACACTAACGTTTGTGACTCCTGACTGCTCTAGAATGATAACGGTTGCCTCTGAAGCCTCTCTAACTAATCAAAACTGCAAGGCAACAGATGATAAATGACGCTGTGAAAAAGTAGGCCTGCTGTAGAGATTATGCCAGTAGGTCTATAACGTAGTAACACCCCCGCGGCATGTCATTCCTAAAGTCATGTGTAATCTTTCTAATTAGTGGCAGCATCACACTCTGCAGTCTGGAAACACTATTTTTAGTCGCTCTCTGTAAAATCTGACACCTCAAATTTGGTGTTCTGAAACAAATCCCTCAGAAATTCCATTCTTCAGAATGCCAAGTTTTTGCCGAGCATACAAAAAATATCCCTTTCCTGTCAGAACACAGTTCGGTTGGTGGAGATTGAATAATCAACTCCAAACTAGCTCCATAGGGTGGCGAAGATAACCGAAAGCAGTTAGGGGGGAGGGGCCTAAGAGAAGCCTGCAGCCTTGTTAATAAACTCTTTACAACCTGCCTGAATGCATCTCATTTGCTTACCATCCTAGTGCATGGGAGTAGGGTCTTATACTGTCGTATACTTAAAGGCTTATAAATATCTGCATGACACAACTACATGATAACCTGCACTCACACAACTCAACCACACACACACACGCACGCACGCACACACACACACGGAGACACACACACACACACACACACACACACACACACACGCACTCATTGATATAGACTGACATGTTCACACACACACACACACACGCACACACGGAGACACACACACACACGCACACGCGCACACACACGGAGACACACACACACACGCACTCATTGATATAGACTGACATGTTCACACACACACACACACACACGCACACACGGAGACACACACACACACACACGCACACACGGGACACACACACACACACACACGCACACGCGCACACACACGGAGACACACACACACACGCACTCATTGATATAGACTGACATGTTCACACACACACACGCACACACGGAGACACACACACACGCGCACACACACGGAGACACACGCACACACACGGAGACACACACACACACACACACACGCACTCATTGATATAGACTGACACACACACACACGCGCACACACGGAGACACACACACGCACGCACACACACACACAGACACACGCACACACGCACACACGGAGACACACACACACACTTTGCAAATAGGCCTGTAAATAATTGTACATAGTTAGTTTTAATGCTGTGTTCTATTGATAAATATCATTATTATCTACATTTCTAAAATATCTTTTCTTTAAACATGGTTGAGCAGCAAACGACCAGTAGGAATGTCTATGTGTGGTATGTTTTGAATACTTTGTTTATAGCGCCATCGAAAACGTCACCCACATCTGGCTATTATCCCCATTTACAGTAGAGTCCCCACTCAAGCAAATCTAAGATGAGTATTCAACAATGCTGTGGTAAAATGTACCACTGTATTACTGTGTGCATGTGAGGATTGCTCCTATACAAATGGGTTATGGTTAACAGGGACTATGGAATTATATGGTACACTGACTGTTTACATCTCTGACCCAGCATCCACAGCCTTGACGGGGTATCTTACACTGGGCTCCATGATGACTGACCTTTTGTTCCCATGGCCTTAAGTACAGGCCGCGGCAGAAAATGACCACCTGGAACCGACCGTAACGCATGGCGACAGCCCATGGAGACCTGTGATTGGTGGGTTGTTGAGAGACATGGTTAGTGATTGGTGAGCCCGTAGGCTGTAATTTCCTAGTGGAAGTGAAGGTAACAGAGTAGTGTGGGAAGAGGAGGAATGAAAGGCCCCACAGTACGGTGGAATGGACTCGGTAAGGCCTTGAGGAAGACAGATAGTATAATTGCATAAACAATTTCTCATTGTCTCCCACGATGAAATTACAGATGGGACCATGGATCTGGTTCTGTCTGTCCGCACACATGTCACATGTAATGGCCTTTCTGGTAATTCCACTTGGGTGAATCTGATCGGGAATATACAAAGTGCACTGACTTGGCACGTGGTGGCACTAGAAAAGGGGTTCTCCAGTAAGAGCTAACTTTGCAATGTCACGCACCTCATCCTGTTAGGTGCTGCGTAGATCCCTTTCATCACACAAAGTACATATTGGGAGAAACATGGAAAAACTCAGCAGTAAATGAAATTAGTTTTCAATCAATTATTTTTTTACGTCAGTAACTGTCAGACTATATTGAGAGCCAGCTCAAAACGTCAAGAAACAACAGTGAGATATTCGAGTTACACTGTAACTAGGAAACCTCCAGAGTAAGCAGGCAGCCTGCTAGCGGCTGTACTAGGTGGATATGTATGGGGGGTTTTAAGGCCAGATCGTTCAACAAATTATTCAATAGTTCAGATGACTAGTGGTTCAGTGGTTCAGTGGTTGAGGTCCAGATCATTAACATGGCCAGGTAAGTCAGACCGGTAGTCCTGAGGCATGAAACTAGAGCTTCTCCAGGAGTTCATCGAGAAACATACACCATACATGCCATCACTGAACCACACCAAGGCATGTCCTTGGCTACCAGGCTGGTACATTTGTTTTTGGCAATGCATCTAGTAATTCCTTTGGCTAAAGTCAAGCTCTGACTTGGTTTAAATTGTGCCTTAATACTGGGGCAGCTTTTCACTGCATTGAGACCGAGCAGGACCTGATGCAGATGGCTTGGGTGAACAAATCTCATGTTACAGTTTTGTTAACAAAAGCTACAAACTGCACGAGTATGCTTACTCTACAGCTCCTGGCATAAACATATTGCTAAATTAGTTTAATGAAACGTAATTTTGGAGAAATGGTTTCCCCGTTTTGAAAATCCCATCTGTAGTCAATTAAATAGCTTCTCTGCAATGCTACTTGATTAAGTGCGGATCAACTGCTATTGGAACAACTGTGTGCAGCTGCTGCTGACGCAGGAGTATGCAGGCATTGTGGAAGGAAGTAGCAATATCTGCTAGCTAGTAACTTATTACTTTTTCTGATTAATGCCTACAACAACTTTATTTTCTTCCTTGACCCTTGTAAATGAACACATGTTGTGACCACGATCAAGCCTTAACAATACCAGTTGGCATTGGTATTACAACAGGATCCGAGTGATGACATTTGGCAGACATGGTCAGGGTTGCAGCTACCCCAGAAAATATCTCAGACATCAGTTGCCAGATTTTGTCTGGACATAGATGGAAGATGTCATCCGCCATGGAGATACACACTTTTTATCTCAATTGGACAAAGAGGGTGTTTGGATCATGTGGGAGGGACAATGTGTTAGCGTATGCATTGATGCTATCCATGTGACATTTACTGAGTTATTCCCTTCCCTACATAAGGCTTTCATTAGACCTTTCCTCACAGGCCTTCAAATCCAAAAGCACAATGCACTTTGTGTAAACTCTAAGGGCTAATCTTTCTGAAAGGCTGAAGAGAATGACACCACCACCATGACCTTACTTCCTGCTAACCCCATGCCACTTCCTGTGTTCGTTAGGTGAATTATTGAGATCACCACATACCCCGAAGCACATCCAGATGTGTGCTTACACTGTTTTCTTCCCGGATTAGTAAAAAAATGGTTACGGTTTTAACCAGGTCTAAGGTGATATATGCCATATTGTCAGTGCCGCAAGTGAGTATACAGCCATTCTAGAATGATCTCTGTGTCTATAGGAGATATAAGAAATACACACCTTCTATTAACTGACACTGGCGATAAGGTGTGTCTGCGTTTGACTGTGAGTGCATTAAACATAATTAAGGTGGGCTTTTTCGGGGTGAGCCAGAGGTTGGAAAAGAGGAAGTGTCTTTTCATTTTTTATTGCGGCCCGTCAGATAGCATTGCAAATAGTGCAGCTGCTGTGCTGAGAGACGTGCACAACGGTCCCTCCGCCCCTCCGTTCCGCAGACCCGGATCTCCACCTGTCTTCCTGCCGCAGTCCACGTCTGCTTGCTTTGATGCAGGAAAACAAGTGGGTGGGAGGGGAGGAGGGGTACAGGAGCTAGGGTGTCAGTGGCTCTTTGATGCCTGTTACTCCCCACATGTAGGGATCGGGCCCCAGGAGAGTAACCCCACATCCCGCTGGTAACCCCCCAACCCTGATTACCGTCGGTTCTGCCTGTCCCTCCACGACCAGACCCGCACCTCTGATATACAGCGACAGGTGAACCAGGTCTGGGTGCTGGAAAAAGGCAGTGTATCGAGTCCTACGATTTAACAGAGCTGTCACTAAAAACACATGCGCACATGTGTCTCTGTGTGTGTGTGTGTGTGTGTGTGTGTGAAAACTACAGGGAGGCACCTACCATGAAACACACACATTCAGACGTTGGCATGACTAATGCATGCACAACACACAATGACACGTATCCGTACACACACACACTGACCCATCCACTTGCACACACACACACACTGACCCATCCACTTGCACACACACACACACTGACCCATCCACTTGCACACACACACACTGACCCATCCACTTGCGAACACACACACTGACCCATCCACTTGCGAACACACACACACACTGACCCATCCACTTGCGAACACACACACACACACACACTGACCCATCCACTTGCACACACACACACTGACCCATCCACTTGCGAACACACACACACACTGACCCATCCACTTGCGTACACACACACACACTGACCCATCCACTTGCGTACACACACACTGACCCATCCACTTGCACACACACACACACTGACCCATCCACTTGCACACACACACTGACCCATCCACTTGCGAACACACACACACACACTGACCCATCCACTTGCACACACACACACACTGACCCATCCACTTGCGAACACACACACTGACCCATCCACTTGCGAACACACACACACACTGACCCATCCACTTGCGAACACACACACACACACACACTGACCCATCCACTTGCACACACACACACTGACCCATCCACTTGCGAACACACACACACACTGACCCATCCTCTTGCGTACACACACACTGACCCATCCACTTGCGTACACACACACTGACCCATCCACTTGCGTGCACACACACACACCGACCCATCCACTTGCGTACACACACACACACACCGACCCATCCACTTGCGTGCACACACAAGCACACACACACTCTCGCACATGTTAGGCTATAGGTTATTCAGTAAAGTCAGCGTGTCTCTGCCCAATCAGATTTACAGCCACTCAGTTCACAGAGAGTTGAAATGATTTGGGTTGAAACTAAAAAACTCTGACCCATTAAATGCTAAATGCTATAACAAGTAATGAAGAGGGGGACGAAGAGAAGGCTGTGAGAGAAGGTGAAGGTGAGCAGAAAGGTCTGCTTTTCTGTACTTGGGGGAGAGTGACATTGAAGAGAGAGTGGGAGAGTGACATTGAAGAGAGAGTGGGAGAGTGACATTGAAGAGAGAGTGGGAGAGTGACATTGAAGAGAGAGGGAGAGTGACACTGAAGAGAGAGGGAGAGTGACATTGAAAAGAGAGTGGGAGAGTGACATTGAAGAGAGAGTGGGAGAGTGACACTGAAGAGAGAGGTGGAGAGTGACATTGAAGAGAGAGGGAGAGTGACATTGAAGAGAGAGGGAGAGTGACATTGAAGAGAGAGGGAGAGTGACATTGAAAAGAGAGTGGGAAAGTGACATTGAAGAGAGAGAGAGTGACACTGAAGAGAGAGAGGGAGAGTGACATTGGAGAGAGAGTGGGAGAGTGACATTGAAGAGAGAGTGAGAGTGACATTGAAGAGAGAGTGAGAGTGACACTGAAGAGAGAGAGAGGAGAGAGTGACATTAAAAGAGTGAAAGTCATGTATTTAATTAACAGATAAGCAGATTGATCCCCAGGCAGTGGGTCCATTGTGCCGTCACACTGGTTAAGTCTTTAATGAAGGAAGCCACAACCAGTGAGACTAGGAAGCTGGAATATAGACCATGGACTGACTCACCCAATTATTAACAGTCTGCAAACACGTTCATCCTAAGCCAGGACCTTACAGTCACCCTCAATACAGCCATGGGCTCACAATAGATTATCTACCCATTGCTGTTTGCTATACAACCCATAACACATTGCAGTAAATCCTGCTTGCCTTTCACTTTTGGAGTCTGGGCCGTACACAAACCATGGAGATGTGGATTCCTATGCAGCCGCCAGCCTGATTATTAAACCATGTCATGACTCTCTCCCAGACTGATTCCATCTCCACAGACTCATAACGTCTCACGCACACAGCTCTAAGGACATGCAGCAATAAAACAGAAGGCACTGTACACAGAGGGAACTTATATAGTCCTAATAAGTACATGTATATATCCTAATGAGGGGATGGACACCAGGTGTGTGTGTGTGTGTATGTCACACACACACACACACACATGACAGGACAAAGAAGTTATTAACATAGAAACGGTGATAGCTAGAAGGCCGGTGACGAAGAACACCGAAGTCCGCTCGTACGCCAACGTGGAGCTTCGGGGTGAGTCGTCACAGTAACTTACTGTAAGTTGTCCATAGGAGTTTGAATACTTTATAGTTATCGCCCCAACTAAACTACACCCTATTGGTGGTCACAGCATCAGTCTCCTTGTATCTGGATTGTGTTTTTGAAATGTAACACAACGTACAACATTTTCTATTTTTGGAGTTACAATACATTGAAATCATTTATTAAAATGCTTGTTCTTTTTCAATGGAGTTGTCATTGGTGTTGTCATTGGTGATGTTAGTGGCATTGAAAGTGGTGCTCCTATTGGTGTTGTCACGGTGATGGTCATTGATGTTGTCACTGATGTTGTCATTGATGTTGCCATTGGTGTTGTCATGGTGATGGTCATTGATGTTGTCATTGCTGTTGTCATGGTGTTGACATTGATGTTGTCATTGGTGTTGTCGATGGTGATGGTCATTGATGTTGTCATTGCTGTTGTCATGGTGTTGTCATTGATGTTGTCATTGGTGTTGTCGATGGTGTTGTCATTGGTGTTGTCATTGCGTTGTCATGAGTGTTGTCATTAGTGTTGTCATGTTGTTGTCATTAGTGTTGTCATTGGTGTTAGTTCAAACTAAATGGCATTACTGTATTCTTATTATATTTGCCATTCTAATCGGGGAGATATAGACTGCCAATGTAGCGGAATTTTGTTTGTTTTTTTGTTTGCATTACCATAATTTATATCATAAGTTGTGTTGTGCAACTGAGACTCTGCATTTACAGCAATATAGAAGCTGCGAACCCAACCATACCAAAGTCTACAGCAGGAAGTTGCCTTGTAGGGAAAAGTTCAATGAGTTTTTCTAATGTGTTCGATGCAACAGAGAAAAACGCCATGCGCCTTTCAAACTGCGTTCTGTCCTGGAGGCGATGTCTAGGTGTAGAATGGTCCAGCTGAAAGCTGCTGATCCTTCACTGGTTCCACTGAAAGGTTGTCTGCAGATACATATACTTAGAACCATGCAGAGCCCTAAACACAATACACCCATGACCCAGCACACATTGCCTTTAAAACTATTCCTGTCTGAACTCCTGTCCGATCACTGTACGTGTTAACTGTCTTCTGGGTTTCACCCACCCTTTCCTCTCACTCGTGCCATGCCCATTTCGCACAGTGGATCTCTCTCACCTGTACTGCTGTCATGCCTGTTTACAATCTTGAATTGTTCTATTTGCTCAGGCATGCTCAAATGCTCTTCCTCCCAAAATCATGGTCATACAATTTGTGCACACTAATGACCTAACTGCTAGATACACTTTAACTCTTACTTTCTGTATATAGACTCTCCTTTGTATTTTAAATACCATAGTTGTTTATGCCATATCAATGCTGCTCAACTGACCTTCTTATACCTCATCCTGTATTATCAGTATATTGACTCTCCACATGATCCTGTATTTTCTTGTTGTGTTGTAATCTGTATATTTGTGTGTAGATTTATATTTAAAGATTTTCACATTATCTATGCCAGGTCGCTGTTGCAACTGAGAATTTGTTCTCAATCGGCCTACCTGGTTAAATAAAGGTTCAATATACCAGGGTCAGACCAGATAGCCCGGTCACACACGTAGACTGCAGTCCAGAGGGTTGTGGATTCAATCCCCGGACTAAGAGACAAAACAGAAGTGGTGAGTGAAACCTATTCAACAGCTCATACAAATGCATGTTCTAGCAGGACTTTTAAGCCCTGACAACTGCTGTGGCTCTAACCTGCGCTGACACTATCTGCCCATTAATGGCGTGTATAAATATCTATATATAGATCTGTGAGAGTCAGGAATTGTAGAAAACCATGTTATGCTTATTATCGATGGAAGATAAAATATGGCGTGCATACATGGGTCATCGCCCATGAGTGTCTGTGGGTCATCGCCCATGAGTGTCTGTGGGTCATCGCCCATGAGTGTCTGTGGGTCATCGCCCCCATGTGTGTGTGTGGGTCATCGCCCATGTGTGTGTGTCTGTGGGTCATCGCCCCCATGTGTGTGTGTGGGTCATCGCCCATGTGTGTGTGTCTGTGGGTCATCGCCCCCACGTGTGTGTGTCTGTGGGTCATCGCCCACGTGTGTGCGTCTGTGGGTCATCGCCCATGAGTGTGTGTGTCTGTGGGTCATCGCCCCCATGTGTGTCTGTGGGTCATCGCCCATGTGTGTGTGTCTGTGGGTCATCGCCCCCACGTGTGTGCGTCTGTGGGTCATCGCCCATGAGTGTGTGTGTCTGTGGGTCATCGCCCCCACGTGTGTGTGTCTGTGGGTCATCGCCCATGAGTGTGTGTGTCTGTGGGTCATCGCCCATGTGTGTGTGTCTGTGGGTCATCGCCCATGTGTGTGTGTCTGTGGGTCATCGCCCATGTGTGTGTGTCTGTGGGTCATCGCCCATGTGTGTGTGTCTGTGGGTCATCGCCCCCATGTGTGTGTGTGGGTCATCGCCCATGTGTGTGTGTCTGTGGGTCATCGCCCCCACGTGTGTGTGTCTGTGGGTCATCGCCCATGTGTGTGTGTCCACTGATCATTGTCCATCCAACGTCGTCACACTGACAGAGGGAGACGGGACGGTCAACAGGTGTGTGATGACAACATACGCAGGGCGCCGCACAGGAACCCACCTGGCTGTCTAAACAGGTAGAGAAAGCCAGAGAGAGAGAGAGACGACAAGAGGAAGTTTCTTTTTATCGATTTCATCCCAGTTTGATTTGGATTCCAATGGACTTTCCCTTGAGCTGTTTACATTACCACACACTGTATATACAGACTACACATTACCACACACACACTGTATATACAGACCCAACGCTCAGAAAGCCCCTATCAACATCCCAACGTGGCAACTCATTCAGTCCAGTGGCACTTCACATGCCCGCTAGCTTTTAACTGGCATGCTTTTGGGGGTTCTCAGCCTGGGTGTCGGCATGAGCTCCCTGCTGACGCATAAGGGGCTTTAAAAAATACATTGGACTAATCCACCCCCCGCCTTCCAGCCATCCCCCGCCCACCTCCCCAAATAGTCAAATAAAGATTGTGTGGGTCCGTTGGAAGGGCTCCCGTTACCACCGGTCAACATGGGGCTTCTATTTCAAAACATAGTGGAACCTGATGGCTGTCATGTATTTGAAAGATGGTAACAGGAGAAAGTGTTATGTTCCCGTCTTTCCACGGCCCCGGGGGCCACACACAGGCCACGCCGCCCAGTCATGCTCCGTACCGGAGCGAACGACGAGGAAGAGGCGGCTGACGAAGATGTAGGCAAACGGACGAGTGTTCCCGTGGCGTACCGATGTGCCGAGGCGCGCGTGCGTGGGCGCGAATGTGCGAACGTGTGCTGAGAAACGCGACCACGCCGGCGGGCTTTTGATCGGAGTCGGCTGACTGTGGTGAACAGGCTTAGGGCCCGAATGTTTACTGAGTCATATTACAGCACATTAACCAGCAACATCCTGCTCATTTCGTGGTCTGGACACCATTCCACTCTCGCCACTTCAAGGAGGCCGGCATTCTCCACTAAAGAGCCCATTAAACAACCCCAATCATGGATCACGTCAAGGCTATCTTACGCAATGATTTCAATTGATTTACTGGGCCAACATAAAACCCCCATAACACAATGTTTCTACTAAGCGGAGCAGAAGCAAGCAGACAGCAGCCACATGACTCTCCTCTTGCCTGGGTTTCAGTTGACAAAACACAGAGGGAAAGACAATGAGAGAAAGAAACGGAGAGAGAAATACAAGGAGAGAGCGGGGGAGAGAGAGACAAAATGAGGGAGAAAGACCATCCCTCTGCATGTTATCTGGATCTAAAGGACCGGTCGGTCAGATGCCTACAGACGTTAAGTTACTGAATTAGGCTCAATCAATGCCTTTAATAGAGTAACTATGTTTCTAAAAGGCGCCCAGAGATGGAGCTTTGCCATGAGATGACCTGTAGGCGTGACACTAAGGTGACTTCCAGTTTGGCCAGCCAGTCATTATTACATGATAAGTTACAGCTTCAGGGTGATCAGTGTGCTTTTGAATCAGGTCCAGAATCTGTAGTCCAATGGCCTACTGTCATACCTCACAAACTGTTTGCACCAGATGATGATGTTGTATAAATAAAACCACACGTACACACGCGTGTCGGCAAACTCGTTGGCCCACTGACTCACGAAGAGAACAGGACACAGTCGCTGGATGGAGCAACTTACACTAGGACGTCCTGCCATCTACTGCAGTGTTTTAGTGCCCCCTAGTGTTGGGTTGACCAGAGAGTACTGTCTGTCTGTGGGCTTAGCTAACAGCTAGAGACCTGTTAACTGTCCCAGCGACCTTGAGTCATTCAAGCAGACTCCGGTTGACAATGATTACGAAACCTTTTCCCCCTTTTCCATGGCTGAAGTGATTATTGCTGAGTATAAATACACGATCAGCTAACATCAACAGCGTGGGATGTGAAAGGATATGACCTGAGTTGGTATGTTACTGATGGGAGGGGAGGCTGCTTGCTCACTGAGAGTAACAGGAGACAGGGCTGTTTGGTTCAATAAGGTGACACCAGACGGACTCAATGTAGAAGAAAAAGTTCTGGGACTTCGTTCAGATGAGCTGGGAGTTTTCATAATGCATTGTAGTCAATGGCATCTTGAAATATATGGGAACCAATTTTCTCTGTTACAAAAACAACTACATGAAGTATTGTAGGTTCGTTGGATCGACTGCAAACACAGAAAGAGTGACAATAATGTCACCTGTATTGTCCTGCAAATTGTTTGTCTAAGTTTCTCCAACACTGGTAGTGAGAACTTTGACCAATTGCCAGCAGCGGAACAGCTTGTTTGTGGCGGTTTCAACTGATGGACATAAATGGAAACCGTGTTAACGAAGTTTAGAGCTGCAGGAGGATTTCAATGGAAAGGCAATATATGTGAGCTGTGTGTGGTTTGGAAAAGACTCTGTGACAGGGGCCTCATTTATAAAACGTTGCGGTGGATTTGCGGATCCCATAGTTGCCCATAAATAGTCAGAGAAACACCCTGAATTAATATTCATTGATTGAGACATCATGGCAAACAGTGTTGGGAAAGTTCACTTTCTACATGAACTAGTTCAGTTCATAGTTCAAATTTTGAACTAGTTAATTTATAGTTCTTTTTCCATATTATTGCCAAAGCCCATATAGCATATAGAACCACAGACATGAAGAACAAGAAATATTAACATCATGATTATCATGGCAAAAATGATCACAGTAATATCTATTAAAGCAATTGTGAGCTGAGGCAATCACTGAAATAATTGGACATGTTTATATTGAAACCCAAAGGCTGCAGGTCTCCGACAATATACTGCACCACCAGGTTGTCCAGCTGACGCTGGGAGATGACAACGGAGCCGCTACTGTAGACAGTTATCGGGATCTGGGTTGATTGGGTCGAGGATCTGTCTTTGGTTTTTGTCGTTGATTGTACATACCTTGAAAGGCTAGCGAAGTGCTTTAATTTAATATGCCGTTTGTTTCAGGTTTGCTTTGGATGATATTGATGTGCGGATTTTATTTTTAAAACCCGGCGGGCAAAGTTTGCACAAAACCGTCTGATTTTGCCCATCCTCACCGACCTTGTCATAAAACTAATTAAAAGTACAATTCGACGCCTCCTTGCTCCTTTGTCGCTCATAGATACTTTTGGTTTTTATTTTAATGATGACGCGGCGGTGCGACACTAGTGGCTGATGTTGCCAGATTGGGTGTTTTTTCCGAAAATTAATATATGTTGTTGCCGGGTTAGCACAAAGAAGGCACTATAGAAATCTGGCATCATATTAAATGAGGGTAAACTAAGAGAACGTGCCGTTCAAAGACACCAGAATCAATGAACGAGTTCACAGGAACGTTCATCAGCCAGTAAAGCAGTACGTTCAGTTCACGTTCGCCCAAAATATGAACGCGTTCATGAACTATCGTTCAATGAACGCATTCAGGCACAACACTGATGGCAAACACGTATTGGAAAATCAAAAAAGAAACTTTACTCATTGTGCCTAGAAGTAGCCTAGAAGTTCTTGTTGGAGAGGTGGAAAAGAAGAGGAAATGTTGTTTGTAGGGCACAGTGTGGGAATTAATAATGCCAAAAAACTGTGTTTTAGTGGCAAAATGTAGCTGATGCTGTAATTGCCACAGCGTCAGAAAGTCGGACCGTGGTTGAAATAAAAAATATCATATCAAAGTCAACACCAAAAAAACGTCTAAAGCTTCATCGCAAAAGTGTGTGTGGCACTGCTTGAGGGGATATCCACTGTCCGCTGAAAGGATAGTGAAGGAGTTAGACAGTGAAGTATAGTAAAAATGTGAAATATGTCTATTAATCAAACGTACCTAGAAGCCAGCCATCACGCACCACCTTCGAGTCTGCGCCAACACTGCTGTGTCTAAAAAATCATGAGTCCTGGGTTGACCCAGGCCACCGAGATACTATTCTAGTGAGCAACATGTCTGCATCACAAATTATTTGGACATTGATCGAATGAAAATGTTTTTCGATTAATGAAAGCATTTTCATTCTCACTCTGTGCCCTTATGGCAACATCTGTGCAGTCAATAGCACCGATTACACTTGGGAAACTGGACATTGCTGCAAATTGCGCTTATTTGTTTCCCTGTTCACCCGCAGTGTACGGAAACTTTATGTAATTCTGAGACACACCTATTATACCCACTAACAGGTCTGGCATAACCCGGCTGAGGGTTGGCTGAGATATCCCTGACCTGTCAGCCAATTCCCTCTGGAAAGTGCCAGTCGCCAGAAATCATAGTGTTGTAAGGACTTGAAGTGGGACTGGCACGGAGTGGTTTCTCCAGGTGCTCCTCTGTAACGCTGGGCCCAGCGCAGAGGTCCAACAGAGGCGGCACGAGGAAGTTGGAACCGACTTATAAGCCACTCGTCCTCGCTTGCAAGTCTTCTTGCTTTCTGAAGATGCGTTCCCTCTGAATCTTTCCATTTGCCACATCTACTAACAGCGCAAGATCAGCCATTGTGCCTCATTACGCATTGGGAGGACATGGGTTTTAATAACCACCAATTTGATTGTATTTTATAAGTTACAGGTGTCGGTATTAATGTGATTGTAAATGGGAAATAGTTAATTATAATAATTTAACATAGTTAACATAATTTTGTTCTGTTCACCGCATTATTTATGAGGATGAATGACATACCATACCAATATAATTACTGCACATTTTTGAGTTTTCGTTTTAAAAATATATGTTAATTTGAATTTACATTACTATGTTGTTTTAATTTTGTTTGTTTTCCACGCAGTTCGATCAAACAGTTGTTTATGTAGGCTGTTAATTGTAAGAAGGGTTCGTGAATTCTTTCTATAATTAATGACAAGAAATATTTCGATTTATTTTACACAATGGTCTGCATTTTCACACAGTTTCACGTGTTTCATCCGTCTGCCGACGATGTCGCCATTTCTCATTTCACCCGTTTCTTTGCGATTCCTGGGTCAGAGTTTGCATGAAGGATCGCACATTTTCCTGTCAAGTTTGCTTTTTATAAATCCAAATTTTTACATAGAGAGCGGCGTACGTCTTCTTATTTATAAATGAGGCCCGAGGACATACTGCGTCGCAGGTTCAAGCTACACTTTCCAGAACTTTCCAAGACAACACTATTTCCACAGATTTGTCAGGTTACAGTGGATACCTTGACCGAGCACTCTCTCACACACTTCTATGCCTTCTCAGGGACTTAGTGAAAGCAACCCCGGGGTGTAAACTCTTTAGCTGCTGCTTCCTCTAATTTATTCAACATTCAAAGTTTTTCTGTGTAAAAACGTTCCGACCTGGGAAACAAGCAAACTCCCCTACATCGCTGTTGTGAGACCAAAACACTTAGTCTGGAAGTCTTTAAGTGAATATGTAACAGTTTGTTTTTGCAAAGCTATGGCCCTCATTCAGCATGACTTCGGTTTTTCCATAACACATTTTCCAGTTCAGGCCGAATAATATTCAATTATCCATACTTGAATATAATGACTTGTACAGTGCTGAACGCAGGTCGTATGTCTTTTACAAAAGCCCTTATCCCACCGAGGATTTAGACCGTCAACACTCAGATTACACGTCTGGTACACTTTTAACACCCCACACACACACACACACACACCTTACCCAGACACACAACCCCCCGTCCCCTCCCCCCTCAAACACCCCTGTCTGTTTGCACTCAGGCTTTGGTGAAAGAGGGAATGCAGTGGTTTTTTAGAACCCAATTGGAACACCAAACCGTGCCAAGACAACGAAATGCCTGGTTTTCCTCACGCCGCTAAGAGCGATGCAATCAGTGGCCCTCGCACACCCGTACTGTTATGCACGCAGATGCTCAGCGACGCCCACACCCACGCCCGCACACACACACACACACACACACACACACACACACACACACACACACACACACACACACACACACACACATGAATGCAACATATATATACACACACACACGCCCGCACGCCCCCACACACACACACACACACACACACACACACACACACACACACACACATGAATGCAACATATATATACACACACACACACACACACACACACCCACACCCACGCCCGCACACACACACACACACACACACACACACACACACACACACATGAATACAACATATATATACACACACACACACACACACACACACACCCACGCCCCACACACACACACACACACACACACACACACACACACACACACACACACACACATGAATGCAACATATATATACACACACAGCCTTTGTGATGCTGCCCGTGTGTGAGTGTGAGTGTTTATGTAAGGGCTGTCGGCGTGGAGGAAAGACCCGGTGACATTAAACATCAGCAGCAGGGAATGGGCCCTATAAACACAGGGCCTGACAACAGTCCACACTCACCCCAGCAGCCTGTATATAAAGAGGGGTCAAAGGTGAGAGGGGAGACGAGCAAACTGAGAGGAGTGGAGGAGAAACTGAGAGAACGAAGCAGGAAGTAGTGAAGGAACTAAAGATAAGTGAAGAGAAAAAGAGTACGGCAAACAGACAAAGGGTTATTCTCTCAGAAACGATCGCATGCAAAGTTCACCGTGTTGTTCTTATATCGACATCACCAGAAGCATAAAATCCAGACGCAGGGTTTGGTGACAATTTCAAAACCGGCTCTTCCAGATCATTATTCCAGCGTTAACCCTCCTCCTTGGTTATCTGTGACTGCGGTAGAGAGATGGCTGTGGGTGTGTGTGTGTTCTCCAACGTTGTGTGTCAGCTAGACTCCAGAGCTGGGCCTGATCTTAACACTCAACTGAACGGAATGTCCCAGAGGCTCCAGCTGGGCTGAAGTCACCTGTTGGCTCTTGTTTCGTACTGATTTTACGATGGAGCTGGAACACTCTTCTGGCTCAGAATGACACTCATCTGGGTTTTTTTCCAATCATAACACACACACACACACACACACACACACACACACACACACACACACACACACACACACACACACACACACACACACACACACGCACACACACACAGAAAGACACACACGCGCAACTTCCTTTCGAATAGAAGGAATTCTAGAAAACAAAAAACGTAAGGACTGAGATTAATCATCTTCAGTTGTCTTTTATCAATTATGACAGATATTTTTGTCGTCATGTTGTGGTTTGCAGCGACGGTAATAAAAGCCAAACCCAGCTGTTTGGCTCAGCTTCAGATAGGAATCAGTATGATGGTATGATTTCACATCTACTACATCAGGCAGATCAGCAGCGAGGTACATTTTCTCAGACCGCTCCACTCCAATCCACCTGCGCACTACGGAAACCCCCGAGATTAAATAAAGATCTAAGATGAGTTCCTCCCCATTCAGATCAAAATCACTTGATTACAAAGACAGGGGTCTGCTGATCCCGGATCAGCACAGCTCTCACTCAGAGATCAGGTACAGTTAAATCAGGCTTCACCTGGGCTCTCCATGCAGGCCTATCTTATCCTGTAGTTCTGTAGAAATATCAGCCAGCAGCCCAGGTGCACTCGACCCAGTAGCGTGTGCATGGTTTCGATAACGTCCCCCAATCAAAAAGCCTACTTCAGGCTGGTCGATCCTTCGGCTGCGTCGGACCCAAAGAGAGACAGGAAATTGCTGTGGACTTTATTACAACCCAGCCGGTTCAAAGGAAAGCCAACCAAAAGAATCGTACAAATCTGTACATTTATTAGGCCGGATTCCGTCTCAGAGTACATATCAGCGGGCGCTCTAAATTCTCTCGTACCTCAGCAGTGCAATCACCCGTAAATCACCCCTCGTCTTAACCTCGGGAATACGACCCAGAAACACAATTCTGCTTGGAACTCCGACAGAGGCGGTCACGGCGTTCACGGACAGATTCTTTCAGGCACCCCGCCTCATTCCGTGTGCACCCTAAAACTCTGTTATGTGTTCAATCTGAATATAGAGCCACCGATATGCACCAGGCTTACACACAGATACTGTGGTGTTAGGTTACAGACATTCAAAACATTTGTTAAGTACTGCACACACACACACACACACGCCAACATCATCATCAACACACGTCCCCGCGCCGCCTTGTAGTTGCTCGATGGAAAACAAAGATAACGGGAAGAACCGGTATCTAGTTGCCTGGTAAATGTGAGGCCTTGTCAGGGTTCGGTGCATCACACACACACACACACACACACAGTCACCATGAGACACACACACATAGCACTATGAGACACCACACACAGAAACACACAACGTGTACTGGCATGCCTGTCATTGACAGTCCAACAGGTTTTCCAGACATATTAAACATGGTGTTTACAATGACTGGCCAAGAGAGCATGGGAATGTGTTGTCCTCTCATCGGCCTATATAGCTCTCTGGGCTGAGAGGTAGTCAGCAATCAAGGGTTAATCTTAATCCCCAGAGTCCTCAGTCACACAAGGGCTCTTTGTTTTTGCTGGGCAGAATTGTATTTTCTTTTTTCACAGATAAAGTCTCAAGGAGAAGAAATACTTAAATCATGTCCGCGGTCAAATACGCATAACACATATTAAATGTGCTGTATCGAAACAAGTTCTCTTTACTTGAAATGGAAGGTTCTTAGGGCTCGACTCTCAGATAATCTGTAAGGTTCGGACGTGCGTGGACGGCCTTAGCGTTGACTTACGCGTTTTACGCGAAGACATGGCGCCGATCTGAAGCTCAAATCGTTGTGTTGTCCGACTCGACCTCATGGAGAAGGTGAGGACTGACAATAATCCAACAATGTTCAGGAAGTCACACAAAGAAAAACCTGATCACAAATCCAGTGCTAGTCTAATGCTGGTATTATATGTATTTTCAGGCATTTGAATTTGTAATGAGGCAGATTCAGTGGACCAGATTGCTTGCTCACTCTAGGCTACAACGAATCCAGTGCCGGTCAAATACATAAGCAATGACTGAGTTTAATATGCATCCGATTAATCTTTTTGAAGGTTTCATCCAAATGTATAAAAGCCAAAGCTATTATGGCACATTAAATACATTAAATACAGTGGTTTGTTTTCGCCAGGTTACGTATCCTACGCTGAGTTAACTATGACCTGTGGTGCAAAACAGCCATAATAATTGCTGCTGTTTGAACAGACACGTCTCACAGCTAGCCAAGATCGTAACAGTATTCAGCTGGTTTTATGTGTTGTTTTTGTTGCGTACTGTGCCAAAATAATATCAATCCCAGCATGCATTAGTGTTACCACCCGACTTTGAGTAAAATACTTTGTCAATCTTTCAATGGCACTCTATCAACTGTGGTTTCTCTTTTTAGAAAACAAAGGAGTGGCCAGAAGTCAGAGAGTCCAACGCGGCACATTGTCTTGGTAATTTCCTTTCAGGCCAGAGAAAGAGCTAGTTCTGTAGAACGAGTCATGGTCTTCCTCTTACTGTCCAAACTTGTTCGGGATTTTAGCCCGCTGGGTTCCAGGAAATGGCTCTATTCTAATTTAGAAACCCCTTGTTTGTTTGTTGCAGTCCTCCCTACAGACACTGGCAAACCACAGACACACACAGGCAGTTATAGAACAGGTATAGGACATGCTGACAAATGGCTGTGTGTATTCTATTCGGGGGCCAGATGTATTGTTCTTGATAGCAAAAATAGAAGCTGTGGGAGGCCAAAATGTGGCACTATAGCAGAGCCATTTCCTGTTTACACTCCAGATGATTTATAGGAATACGGCCTGATCTGAATCTGCTGCATTGTGTGTGTGTGTGTGTTCTCCCCTAGCATACTGTGTTGTTGCTAGGCCAAGGCGTGCAGGTGTGTAAGATACATTTACAAGAGGGTCGGTCTGTGAATATTTGATTTGATGTTTAAAGCTAGATATCGACGATAGCGTCAGGCTACGATCGTGATACTGAATATAAGCATATGTGTAAGTTGGTGAACTCAACTGTTGTTTCGCTTTGAGAGCCAAACGTCCCCTGTCCGGAGTAACATTAAGAGAAAAGTATCAGCATGTATCCCAATGAGGAGCGGGTTATGGACATACAGATGCTACATAGCTCTAATGCTAACATGAGGTGGACCTGAATGACATTATAGAGAAAAGTATCAGCATGTATCACAATGAGGAGCGGGTTATGGACATACAGATGCTACATAGCTCTAATGCTAACATGAGGTGGACCTGAATGACATTATAGAGAAAAGTATCAGCATGTATCCCAATGAGGAGCGGGTTATGGACATACAGATGCTACATAGCTCTAATGCTAACATGAGGTGGACCTGAATGACATTATAGAGAAAAGTATCAGCATGTATCCCAATGAGGAGCGGGTTATGGACATACAGATGCTACATAGCTCTAATGCTAACATGAGGTGGACCTGAATGACATTATAGAGAAAAGTATCAGCATGTATCCCAATGAGGAGCGGGTTATGGACATACAGATGCTACATAGCTCTAATGCTAACATGAGGTGGACCTGAATGACATTATAGAGAAAAGTATCAGCATGTATCACAATGAGGAGCGGGTTATGGACATACAGATGCTACATAGCTCTAATGCTAACATGAGGTGGACCTGAATGACATTATAGAGAAAAGTCTCAGCATGTATCACAATGAGGAGCGGGTTATGGACATACAGATGCTACATAGCTCTAATGCTAACATGAGGTGGACCTGAATGACATTATAGAGAAAAGTATCAGCATGTATCACAATGAGGAGCGGGTTATGGACATACAGATGCTACATAGCTCTAATGCTAACATGAGGTGGACCTGAATGACATTATAGAGAAAAGTATCAGCATGTATCACAATGAGGAGCGGGCTATGGACATACAGATGCTACATAGCTCTAATGCTAACATGAGGTGGACCTGAATGACATTATAGAGAAAAGTATCAGCATGTATCACAATGAGGAGCGGGTTATGGACATACAGATGCTACATAGCTCTAATGCTAACATGAGGTGGACCTGAATGACATTATAGAGAAAAGTATCAGCATGTATCACAATGAGGAGCGGGTTATGGACATACAGATGCTACATAGCTCTAATGCTAACATGAGGTGGACCTGAATGACATTATAGAGAAAAGTATCAGCATGTATCCCAATGAGGAGCGGGTTATGGACATACAGATGCTACATAGCTCTAATGCTAACATGAGGTGGACCTGAATGACATTATAGAGAAAAGTATCAGCATGTATCACAATGAGGAGCGGGTTATGGACATACAGATGCTACATAGCTCTAATGCTAACATGAGGTGGACCTGAATGACATTATAGAGAAAAGTATCAGCATGTATCACAATGAGGAGCGGGTTATGGACATACAGATGCTACATAGCTCTAATGCTAACATGAGGTGGACCTGAATGACATTATAGAGAAAAGTATCAGCATGTATCCCAATGAGGAGCGGGTTATGGACATACAGATGCTACATAGCTCTAATGCTAACATGAGGTGGACCTGAATGACATTATAGAGAAAAGTATCAGCATGTATCCCAATGAGGAGCGGGTTATGGACATACAGATGCTACATAGCTCTAATGCTAACATGAGGTGGACCTGAATGACATTATAGAGAAAAGTATCAGCATGTATCCCAATGAGGAGCGGGTTATGGACATACAGATGCTACATAGCTCTAATGCTAACATGAGGTGGACCTGAATGACATTATAGAGAAAAGTATCAGCATGTATCCCAATGAGGAGCGGGTTATGGACATACAGATGCTACATAGCTCTAATGCTAACATGAGGTGGACCTGAATGACATTATAGAGAAAAGTATCAGCATGTATCCCAATGAGGAGCGGGTTATGGACATACAGATGCTACATAGCTCTAATGCTAACATGAGGTGGACCTGAATGACATTATAGAGAAAAGTATCAGCATGTATCACAATGAGGAGCGGGTTATGGACATACAGATGCTACATAGCTCTAATGCTAACATGAGGTGGACCTGAATGACATTATAGAGAAAAGTATCAGCATGTATCCCAATGAGGAGCGGGTTATGGACATACAGATGCTACATAGCTCTAATGCTAACATGAGGTGGACCTGAATGACATTATAGAGAAAAGTATTAGCATGTATCACAATGTCGCTATACAATTTTAGTTTAGCGACATTTGGTTGGGAGCAGACCCGATACAACCACAATGTTCATCAGGAGGCCCGTCTTACCGGCAACCATAGAAACCCAACACATAACACCGCTTTCTTTATATTTCACAGATATATTAACGTATGTGTCACGGTCCGTCCAAGGTGTAGTGCGTGAAGCCATGTGCAGAGCCAATGTATCCGTTTTGAACAGGTTTATTAATACACCAACGTAAAACAAACCGATAACGGCGGAAAAAAGGCTAACTGGTTTAACTGAAATAAACAGTGCGCATATCGCGACTTACATACAAAACATTCCACAAACCACAATAGCACTCAAAATACACAAACACTCACCTCTAAAATAACGTGTGACATGTAACAATGCGAAGCAATGAGTGCACTGCTCGCGACCCTCTTATATCCCATTGATTACAAGCAGAAACAGCTGAGTGACAAAACATAAACAAGGAAGTGAATCACCGAAAGGTCTGTGTAGCCACGCCCCACACCATTCGTGACAGTATCCCCCACTAAAAGGCTAGCTCCCCAGATAGCCGAACGGAAACACAAAACCAAAACAAGGGAGCAACAGGGAGAGAACCCGCAGTCAAACCCAAAAGGGTCAGTCCAGGACCGCAGGTCCAGCCCTGAAAAGGCCTCGGTGGCTGAGAGGCCGCCATCTAGTGCGGCAGAGAGACCGCCATCTAGTGCGGCAGAGAGACCGCCATCTAGTGCGGCTGAGAGTCCGCCATCTTGTGCGGCTCAGAGTCCGCCATCTTGTGCGGCTCAGAGTCCGCCATCTTGTGCAGCTCAGAGTCCGCCGTCGTGGGCGACGTGGTGGCGGAGGCCATCGTGGGCGCCGTCGTGGCGGCGGCCATCGGGGCGCAGTCGTGGCGGCGGCCATCGTGAGCGCAGTCGTGGCGGCGGCCATCGTGGCGTAGTCGTGGCGGCGGCCATCGTGGCGTAGTCGTGGCGGCGGCCATCGTGGCGTAGTCGTGGCGGCGGCCATCGTGAGCGTAGTCGTGGCGGCGGCCATCGTGAGCGTAGTCGTGGCGGCGGCCATCGTGAGCGTAGTCGTGGCGGCGGCCATCGTGAGCGTAGTCGTGGCGGCGGCCATCGTGGCGTAGTCGTGGCGGCGGCCATCGTGGCGTAGTCGTGGCGGCGGCCATCGTGAGCGTAGTCGTGGCGGCGGCCGTCGTGGCGTAGTCGTGGCGGCGGCCATCGTGGCGTAGTCGTGGCGGCGGCCATCGTGAGCGTAGTCGTGGCGGCGGCCATCGTGAGCGTAGTCGTGGCGGCGGCCATCGTGAGCGTAGCCGTGGCGCGGCCTTCGTGGTCGGCGATGCGGCAGCCATTGTGGGCGGCGATGCGGCAGCCATTGTGGGCGGCGATGCGGCAGCCATTGTGGGCGGCGATGCGGCAGCCATTGTGGGCGGCGATGCGGCAGCCATTGTGGGCGGCGATGCGGCAGCCAGTGTGGGCGGCGATGCGGCAGCCATTGTGGGCGGCGATGCGGCAGCCATTGTGGGCGGCGTGCGGCAGCCATTGTGGGCGGCGATGCGGCAGCCATTGTGGGCGGCGATGCAACAGCCATCTTGAGCGCTGGCGGCACGGCAGGAGCCATCGTGGACGCTGGCGTGACGGCGGCAGCCATCTTGGGCGCTGGCGGGACGACGGTAGCCATCTTGGACGCTGGCGTGACGGCGGGAGCCATCGTGGGCGCTGGCGTGACGGCAACAGCCATCTTGAGCGCCGGCGGGACGACGGCAGCCATCTTGAGCGCTGGCGTGGCGGCAACAGCCATCTTGAGCGCTGGCGGCACGGCGGGAGCCATCTTGGGCGCTGGCGGGACGGCAACAGCCATCTTGAGCGCTGGCGGGACGACGGTAGCCATCTTGGGCGCTGGCGGGACGGCAGGAACCATCGTGAACGCTGGCGTGACGGCGACCATCTCAGGCGCAAGCGTGGTGGCGACCATCTCAGGCGCTGGCTCCTGTAAATCCAGCCATGTCCTCCACCACGTCCTAATAACAGCCGAGGGCTGATCATCCAACCCCTCCGGGGTTTTTCTGTCCCTGACGTCGGTGGCCGAAAAGGGTCTTCCCACTGCGGGGTTTGTGGCTGTAGCTCCAGCCATGTCCTCCACCACGTCCTAATAACAGCTGAGGGCTGTTCATCCACCCCTCCGGGGGTTTTCTGTCCCTGTCGTCGGCGGCAGAAAAGGGTCTTCCCACGGCGGGGGTAGTGGCTGTAGCTCCAGGGGTTTCCCTCCCCTGTCTGCAGCCCCGGAGCAGTGGGGGCCGTTCCTGCAGCACCAGGACCGTGGGTGCTCTCTCCGCGGTCCTCCCGGAACACCTCCTTAGCTCCCCCCCAAAAACCTTCTTGGGACGCCTTCGGGGTGCCCTCTTGCCTTCCTCCGGGAGGGACCGCGGACCCGATGTAATCGGCCCTGATAGCTGCATCGGTGGCTCATACCCGAAGTAAGCACGGAGGCGCCTATACTCCTCTTCGGGCGTCTCCGGCTTACCCCAGTCCCACTGCTCCGTGGTGCGACGGTGAGCTTCATCCTTCGGGCGCTATAGCTTGCCCCCGAGGAATCCACTCACCGTCTGCTGGCTCCGCTGGCTTCTTTGTGGGCTTCGCATTCTGTCACGGTCCGTCCAAGGTGTAGTGCGTGAAGCCATGTGCAGAGCCAATGTATCCGTTTTGAACAGGTTTATTAATACACCAACGTAAAACAAACCGATAACGGCGGAAAAAAGGCTAACTGGTTTAACTGAAATAAACAGTGCGCATATCGCGACTTACATACAAAACATTCCACAAACCACAATAGCACTCAAAATACACAAACACTCACCTCTAAAATAACGTGTGACATGTAACAATGCGAAGCAATGAGTGCACTGCTCGCGACCCTCTTATATCCCATTGATTACAAGCAGAAACAGCTGAGTGACAAAACATAAACAAGGAAGTGAATCACCGAAAGGTCTGTGTAGCCACGCCCCCACACCATTCGTGACAGTATGCCAGTTACATTGTTTTCTCTACATACTTTAATCCTTGCCATCATTCAGCTACATATAAATTTTTCCTTCATCTGTCCTCAGTACCTTTTCAAATAGTTGCTAATTACTGTTTTTGTCAGTGGCAGATGCAAATGTAAGCCTAGAGTCAATAGTAGACATTGACCTAGAGCTCTCTGGTACTCTTATGATGAACACACCTGGCTAATAAGCCGACTGTGAAATCACTGTCTAAATCAAGTTGGTACCCCTCAATGGGGGAACAGTACAAAACGAGCTGTAACTTGTAAACGGTTCATCCGAAACGGTACCCATGAAAGTGAAAGTATCCTCAGAGCTGTCAGTTTGCACTTAAAAAAAGTTGTCATTGCATCATTTCTTCTTTAGAATACGTTTCGTGAACACCGTTCACTCTTCAGGTTGCTTTTTCTAATACTTTCTCAGCTAGATGTTGTTATCATCAAACTTTTTGTACTTGATTCATAAACACGTTTAAGTTTGCAACCTGGGCTCGTCTTAGAGGGATATATACAAGCGTTACCCATCTAGTGAATTATGTAAATTGGGGGTGAAATATAAACCACTTGTAGTGGCCTTCAAACTTTGTTTGTGTGTATGTGTCTTTATATTTTTTTGAGCTGTTTGTGTATCTATCTGCTAATAGCCGTACAGAAGAAAAAAACATGTGTACAGATTACTGTTGTCTGTGTGTTTCTGTGTGCGAATGCAGCCCATTTTACCACAGTAAAGAGATAAAACCATGTATGTACAGATTAATTTGTCTGTGTGTTTCTGTGTGGGAATGCAGCCCATTTTACCACAGTAAATAGATAAAACCATGTATGTACAGATTAATTTGTCTGTGTGTTTCTGTGTGGGAATGCAGCCCATTTTACCACAGTAAATAGATAAAACCATGTATGTACAGATTACTGTTGTCTGTGTGTTTCTGTGTGGGAATGCAGCCCAGTGTACCACAGTAGAGAGATAAAACCATGTATGTACAGATTACTGTTGTCTGTGTGTTTCTGTGTGGGAATGCAGCCCAGTGTACCACAGTAGAGAGATAAAACCATGTATGTACAGATTACTGTTGTCTGTGTGTTTCTGTGTGGGAATGCAGCCCAGTGTACCACAGTAAAGAGATAACACACATTCCTCTGCATGTTTCTCTCAGTGTGCATTAGTGTTCTGACCAATGGGACACAGTCTGAGGGCCCAGGGGCCCGGCCTGGACGAGCTGTTTAAATCCACCTTGATTTATGGGGTCGATGGGGTCTATCAGCAGTGCCTGAAGCGGCTGTATTTATTTAACAGTTTGTGCTCATAATGATAGCATGGGCAAATAGAGGATTCATCACTCACTCTCCACTGGAGAAGGCTAGTGAATGCTCTGTCAAGATAGCGGAGACCAGCGACGGACGAGGAGAGGTGAACTGGAGGTGAGGGGAATGGAAGACTGGATGGTTGATAAGACTTCCAGTTATGGTTCTGTAAAAGCTTCTTGCTTCATTCGATGCCACTCCCTTCTTAAGCAACCAGCGGCTGATTCCTTGACCTTCATCACCTGATAGACTAGTGAAAACTAGAGACCTTTCAGGATTTTTCAGACCAACTCTTATTACTTTTAAATTACTTTCTTGGAAAATTTGCTCTGTGAAACACAGTTACAACAATAACAGAAACAAGGTTTATATGAATGTCAGACTTCAGAAGTTTGTTGTGAACATGCTGAGGACAGGCGATCATCTATGTGAGGCCAGACCAGAGGCCAGCATGTCCAGAGTCATGGCCCATTCTCCTGTTCTCCAACTCTGTCACTACTAGGTCCTAACTCGAGCTGACTGCAGTTAGCCGTAAGAAAACAAGGAGTTATTTTCAAGGAACGTCAACAGTCCATCTGGAAGAACTTTAAACATCGTACCAACAATCTGTGTGTGTGTGTGTGTGTGTGTGTGTGTTGGAGTTAGGAGTATCGATCCATGGTTAAAGCAAATAGTGGCTTGAATGTAACTTAATCACAGCCCTCGGGTTAATATAAAATCTCAGGATAAAAGAAAAAACTAACGAACGATACACATGTCAAGATTAGGGGATGTTAATCATCAAGGCGTTTGAAAGGGACATGACAGGAAAACCGTGTTTATTTTTCAATCTCAATGAATGCAATGAATCACCTATCTGCTCTGCAGTGCTCTCTCTCTCTCTGAAATGCCTGGGATCAGATCTCGTGTCCCAACGTGCTCGCTGGTTCTAACCTTAAAGCTTGTGTGTGTGTGTGTGTGTGTGTGCGTTTCAACTTGCGTTCCTCTGTAGTTTTAATCAACACAAACCTCTCTGTGTCCGGATGTTCATGCATCCCAGGAAAAGTGTTTAACCAAACCAAAGTGTGCGCTTAAAAGGGCACGTCCAATCCAGGAAAAATAATCCTCCTGGTTGTCATTTTCAAACCTGGCCTAAATCTTAATGGCTAAGTCAACAAGGTTGAAAGTAACTGCTCCAAATGTCAATGCTAAGTCAGGTCTTAAATGGGGTGAGCGTGGTTATTTTTCCCAGAGCGCCATTGTGTTTTCTAATATATAGGTGTATCACACAAATATACTATAACATAATCGGTAAAGGAATACTGAAATCCTACCGATAATCCAAGAGGTATTGTACGTTTGCCCACTGACAAAGACATGATCCGTCTATAATTTTTATGGTCGGTTTATTTGAACAGTGAAAGACGGAATAACAACAAACACATCCAGAATAACGCATTTCAAATAAGTCATCAATTGATTCACATTTTACTAATAAGTAGCTGAACCCTTTGCAAAACATCACTAAGTACTTGGTGGCAAAACCCTTTTGGCAAACACAGAGGTCAGACGTTTCTTGTAGTTGGCCACCAGGTTTGCACACACCTCAGGAGGGATTTGTCCCACTCCTCTTTCTTTTTTTTAGTTTTTTTAAATAATTGTATTCAACAATGATGGACACATACATTACAATTGAAATGATTCACATTGCATGTGGATACATTGACATCATTTACATGACATGTGAATACATTGACATGAGATTATTGTCATTATTCTTATTTACATTTTTGTTAATTTAACAAATTGTTACAATTTAAGGAGGTGCCACGGTACTTGCTTTTATTTTGATTCGGTCACAATTTGTTAAAGACAGTTCTACTGTCTATAACTGTTTGATTGATTACAATGATTCACCTGGTCTTCCACATTTTATTATTTACTATACATGTTATTAGCCAGTACAACTTGTTTATAAATTTGCCATACCTGCAGGCCTTAGGTGTTACCTGGATATTAACGCCGATTGCTCCCATCTCATCGCATACCTCCTTATATCTGTAGCAGTCAATCAAAAAATGGTCCAATGTTTCGTCTTGTCCACATCCTGGCATGGGACATATATTAGTTGTGACATAGCAGCTCCAGTGAACTACTGTCCTCACTGTAAGTCTGCCTACAGATATTAGCCATGCAGTGTCTCTTAGTGGCTCTGATAACACTCGCATTGTGCCATTTTTTATACAAGCAATACATTCGAATTCATTCAGAACTTTATATTCAATCACGTTTCCATTTTCATAATCATTTATCTGGTCATAGATCATCTTGTTCGTGAGCCCGCTACAGTCTATCTGTATGTGTTGGTATTTGGATGTAAAATCTCCGTACATTATTTTATAATATGGTACTGTAACGTGTGGTGATTGTTGGGTACTGCACCGTCTGGTTTCGGGTGTTCCACTTCCTGGTTTCTAGTTCACAGCTGGGTGTAATGTTGTCATTAGTTTGGGCTATAAAGGTTTTCTAGGAAGTCACCTCGGTGCTTATCATTGTTTATATGTCACGTTGATTAGAGGTGAGTGTGTTTTGTATGGAGCTACTGCGGTTATTGAATTGTATTATTATAAGACGCGATAAGCGCACTTTACTTTCAGTTAACCAGTTAGCTTTTTCGCCGTTATCGGTTTGTTTTGTGTTAGTTGTTTTCACAATAAACCTTGTTAAAACGGATCTACGCCTCTGCCAATGGCTTCCACCGCACTCAGTCGTTCGATTCATGACAGGTACTTTCGATCTGCACCTTCCTTTGAGTTTTCCCCACAAGTGCACGGTTCCACCCAGAGAGCTCCACTCCGTATTCCTCCACACATTTTTTATGAAGGCAATTTTCAGCTTTTTTCCTAATTCAACTGCTCCTAAACCTCCGTTGCTTCTACTTTTAAAAAGCAGTTCTCGTTTTGCTACTTCTCGGGTAGTTCCCCATATGAATGTTACACACATTTTGTTGAGTCGTTTTATGCAGCTTTCTTTAGGAGGAAAGATTGTAGCTAGAAAAAGTATCTGTGACAAGATAAATCACTTAACAATGTTTGTTTTGTAGGTAGTGGACTTTCCAGACCATTTGGCAATTTCTTCTTTAACTTTTATTTCTTTCTTATTCCAATTAACTTCACCACAGTTGGAATTACATACCCAAATTCCCAATATTTTAATTTTGATCTTAACATTTATATTAATTGCAGTTTTTTGTCATTTGAGCCTATCCAAACTCTTTCTGTTTCATCTTGGTTTAATATTTCTCCTGATATTTCCTCGTACGATGTAAACCGCTCATTTACTCTATCTAGTTCTGTTTGGTTTTTAATTACCACAGTAACATCATCGGCATAAGCTAGTGTGCTCACATGTTGTCCTCTACTTGTCCTAATTCCTTGTTTTTGATTGTCATCTTTCATATTTTTAAGTAAGGGACTAATTGCCAGTACATAAAGAGCCACGCTGAATGGCATCCCTGCTTCAATCCTCTTTGGATTTTAAAGGGATCCGTCAGAAGACGGTTCACATTAAACTGTACTGTAGATTTTGCATACAGAACTTGGATCATATTTATGAAACCAATTGGGAAACCATAGCTACGCATTATTTCCCACAGATATTCTCGTGACACATAGTCAAAAGCTTTTTTTCTGATAGAAACCTAGAATGTAGCAGTTTAGTTCTGCATTGACAAACTTCAGAGGGGCAGGTACATGTCCTTTTTTGAACAGGGGGAACTTGCGAGCGCAGCAGGATTTCAGTCCTTCACGGCGGTAGTGTGTTACCAACTGTTTTCTTGGTGACTACGGTCCCAGCTGTGTAGTTCTGCACTGATTCCTAACCATTCTCATGGTCATTGACACTTCACGAGCTGAGATCTTTCATGGAGACCGAGGGAGATTGACAGTTATCTTGAATAATCGCAACTGTGGTCATCTTCTCACCAAGCTGCTTGGCGATAGTCTTGTAGCCCATTCCAGCCTTGTGTAGGTCTACAATCTTGACCTGGACATCCTTGGACAGCTCTTTGATCTTGGCCATGGTGGAGAGTTTGAAATCTGATTGATAGCTCCTGTGGACAGGTGTCTATTATACAGGTAACAATCTAAGATTAGGAGACCTACCTTTAAGAGTACATGATAATAGTTTGAATAGAAAATATAACAAAATAAATAGGATATTGTATGTAGTCACTGAATGAGTTAAAATATAGATTTCTTAAAATAATAATAATAGTGTCCTATAAACGTTGCATTCGTCAAATAAACCTCCATTTGCAGCATTTACTGTATTTACTGTATTGCAGTCCATTGGCATTCTAGATGTAAATTTTACCCAAATCTTCTTAATGCACCGTCCCCAAGTTCAACTGCTTTGTTCGGCACTTACAAATCATACAGTCAAGCTGCTCCGACAAAATCTCAATAGGGTTGAGATCCAGTGACTGTGCTGGCTACTCCATTATATACAGAATACCAGCTGACTGATTCTTCCCTAAATATTTGTTGAATAGTTTGGAGCTGTGTAGTCATTATTTTGTTTTCAAAAGCAGCTGTTTCCAGCTGCAACAGTCATTTATAGCACTTAAAATGTCTGCACTGTATTACTGATTACTGAAATTATGCATTTTAATAGACAGAAAATGTACTTTACCTGGAAGTTCTAAAGACTGCTCCGCCAGGTTCTAGAGACCTGAAAAGGTTCTAAAGACCATTAGATTAAATTGTCCAGGTTCTAAAGACCTGAAAAGGTTCTAAATGCCTTTTGAATAAAGTTCTCAAGACCTGGATGTTCTAAAGACCTGAAAAGGTTCTAAAGACCTTTTGATTAAGACTTCTCGGTCAGGTTCTAAAGACCTGAAGAGGTTCAGAAGACCTGTTGAATAAAATGTACACAGTTAATACTGACATGTAATGTTTTAAATGTACTTGATGCCAGTAAACAGGTTGCTATGAATATAAAATGCATGTATTTTATTATTTCATTATTATTTTCCTTTGTAAAGGACATTGCATTGCTTCTATGTATGAAATGTGCTATATAAATAAACTTGCTTGCTTGCTGCTTGCTTTACATTAAAAACAATCACATTTCTAAGTGCCCAGAAACGTTTGAATGTGGTTGGTTGTCACACCTAGCTGCCCTAAAATAATGAAGGTCCCTCTGAGTTGTCTGCTAAAATACTCTAATGTACAATAAAAAACATATGATATGTTACATATCTGACAAATTTGTCAATACACTGTTGGCAATATTTACCAGCCCTCTGTTCAAGTGTTACATCTGTATTTTCATAACACCTCTGGTTAATGCCAATACATAGAGTTTAATAAGTCATGTTTTACGATTAAATTACCCGGATCCAAACACTGTTCTATATTGCTACTAATGGCATGTGTTTCTAACAAAGCCTCTCTTTTCATAGTTAGTGAGAACTTCTAGAACTCTGACAGCCAAAAGTCCAACAGATCACAGTATTGTTTCGACCCACTATAAACTAGACATTTTACAGGTCTGGAAGTAGAAGCAGGAGGTCTTTCCATTGCAACAAATAAACCTCCACCTTTATGGAGAGAGAAGGTATTTTTATAACACTGCCCAGTATAAGTTATATGTTCTCCGCACCTAACCTGACTTCAAATTCATCCACACTCTCACTGTGCTGAGTGTTAAGGGGTGTGAGGTACGTGAGTCTCAGTTTACAGTGTATAATAAGCAGAAAGGTGTCTGTCGAGGAGACACGGAGGCCGCCCACGGCAGGACATGTCCCCCCCAGCACTCAACGCGAGGGGACCTGTTATATTACCAGAACGTGTGCCTCTCCATCAATCATAAACCGCAAGGACCAATCAGACCACTCCCTCACCAGTCTCCATGGCGATGACATTGAACTCCCCAATCGCTGTAAGGGGCGGAGGTTTGGCTTGTGTTTGAGAACTGGCACCGTGTTTCGCGGGGTCAGCAAGGACCTTGCAAGGGCACAGCTGGTTCTGTTTAGAGCGCGTTTGTCTTGTACTGTATGTGGTATGCACAGGCATGGAGGCAGGCCCGGGCCTTTAAGTGCTCTGGAGGTTTGTGCACTATTTCCTCACGGACGCATCCCTCCGTGGTACAGAATGTTCTTGTCACCGTGCCGGAGAGAGCGAAGAGATGAGAGATTCCTTTTGTCTCTCACTGTGTCCATAATTCTCCCTCACTAACTCTCTCTCATTTCCCCCTCCCTATCATATCCCTCAGTCTGTATCGCATTTTTTCCCCTCTCATTTTCTCCCTGTCTCTGACTTCCTCTCTGTGTGGGACTGAGATGAATCGCTGACAGAGGAATGGAGGAAATGTCTGCACTCTAGATGCCTCACACATTAACCCATAAGCGTGTGTTTGTTTGGATGAGGGTGGTTGTGTCCGTATATGTGCTAAAGACTCTCTGGCGCTCGATGACTCCACACGCACGCATAAACAAATACACAAACAAACCAAGTCTTGACCAGGCAGGATTTGCAGCTCGGATGTTCCTCTTTCATTAGAATCAGTGGGTGGTGGGGCGGCTAAACCACATCTGGACATTGGGAGAGCCTGGAGGGTTAAGGCAGGGACAGTTGAAGAGGGAGATGGGAATACACAAATCTCTAATGCCACATGAACATGGGACAGCTCTGTCTGAGCCCTCGGACATGACCTGGGAGATGGTTAGGGTTAAGTGGCACGGAAGAGAAAGCGAGAGAAAAAGTAAATGGGGAAAGAGAGACTTTTTGGGCTGTTTTCTATCTCATATTCCCCCTGCGTTCTCTCTACTATCCTGTCTTTCTCGGTCTTTCCGTCTGCCAAATATTTTCCTTAACCAATTTCCCCCGATTTGTTTTAGAAGAGAACTATGTCATTACGCCTTTTCACCTAATCTCGCTACTGATTTACTTTATAATTATTTCACTTTCATTCTATTCACCCTCTGTGGTAGACACTAGTGCACTAGTGGGGTGCACAGCCCTCTGTAGATCCGGTTGGGTGTTCAGATTTGTCACGAGTGGTGAACTAGGTCACAAGTGGTGAACACTAGGTTCCCACACGTGTTGGTGCACACGGCTAGTTATGTTTCCACACGGGTTGGTTGAAGGGGTGCACACGGCTAGTTATGTTTCCACACGGGTTGGTTGAAGGGGTGCACACAGCTAGTTATGTTTCCACACGGGTTGGTTAAAGGGGTGCACACAGCTAGTTATGTTTCCACTTGGGTTGGTTAAAGGGGTGCACACAGCTAGTTATGTTTCCACACGGGTTGGTTAAAGGGGTGCACACAGCTAGTTATGTTTCCACACGGGTTGGTTAAAGGGGTGCACACAGCTAGTTATGTTTCCACACGGGTTGGTTAAAGGGGTGCACACAGCTAGTTATGTTTCCACTTGGGTTGGTTAAAGGGGTGCACACAGCTAGTTATGTTTCCACTTGGGTTGGTTAAAGGGGTGCACACAGCTAGTTATGTTTCCACACGGGTTGGTTAAAGGGGTGCACACAGCTAGTTATGTTTCCACTTGGGTTGGTTAAAGGGGTGCACACAGCTAGTTATGTTTCCACACGGGTTGGTTAAAGGGGTGCACACAGCTAGTTATGTTTCCACACGGGTTGGTTAAAGGGGTGCACACAGCTAGTTATGTTTCCACACGGGTTGGTTAAAGGGGTGCACACAGCTAGTTATGTTTCCACTTGGGTTGGTTAAAGGGGTGCACACAGCTAGTTATGTTTCCACTTGGGTTGGTTAAAGGGGTGCACACAGCTAGTTATGTTTCCACTTGGGTTGGTTAAAGGGGTGCACACAGCTAGTTCCAGGTGGTTAGTTCATTGTTTTCACCAGATTTGAGTTGGCTTATCACCAGTGCTATTTAGGTTGCTAGGTGCTAGTGTTTTGCACATTGCTTGGTTTATTTGAATGTTATAAGTCGCTATTGTGCAATTTGATTTCTCTACACTCTATGTTTTTCCACCGTTCGTTGTATGTGTTATTTTACTTAATCTCCTACGCACTGGACACACCCAGCAGGAGGCTCTAAAAAGCCACCCTTGACCCTGGAGCCACAACTGACTTCACCCACTGCTCCGGGGCTGCAGCCAGGGCCAGCAAGAGCCCTGGAGCTGCAGCCACACCCTCAGCTCCAGCTGTGCCACGACCCCTTCCAGCCACCAACCTCCAGAGGCTAGAAGCCCCCAAAGGGACTAAGCGATCAGGTGGCCGGGAGGTGGTGGAGGGCATGTCTGGAGCAGGCCCTCCATCCACAGAGAGCCAGTGTCCTCGGAGGAGTGGCCCCTACGTCCTCCACCATAAACGAGAGCTTTTGCATGATCATGGTTCTGCACTAATACCAAAGGAGTCGTGACAAAACTAAATGTAAAATGTATTCATCCAACGGGGACTGCATTGCTCTAGAAGTCGTTATGCACTTCATATCTGAAGAAAATAGCATTTATTTTGGTTTTAAAATTGTTACAAAAAACTGAATGTTGACAGACAGGAAATGCTGATTAGAAGCTCTAGTAATCCTCCTTTCGACAGGGACAACAAGATGAAGCAACCTCATCGTGAAATGTTATATGATCAGATCACATTTTTGTCTTTGACCATGTAAGAGCTCATTATAGCAGTGGGCCCAAGAGAAGCTGGCTCAGAGGTAGCACTTTCACTACAGGAAATCACTCTACTCTTTGAACAAATAACAGATTTATCCAATTAAAACAACTAGCAGATTTGAGTGAGGTGAATATTTCTAATGAACTCAATCTACGAACCTTTTGGTTTTTAGATGCATGACGTTTGAGTTTTGAGTGTGACAGTTTGAGTCTGTCCCGAGCCCAAAATAAACACAATTTGTTGACTATTGTTCAATGATCAGCCAAATGCTTCTTACAGATTATTGTAACACACATTTTTTTGAAACGATACGCACTGTACATCTTTTTCTGTGTCTATTTCGGCCGGCACGCTCAACTGAAAATGTAACCGGCTCACCTGGCCTGTGCCAGATTTGCCAGATGTCCCTTGCACACACAAACACAGAACACAACGTATGCTCCGCAAAAACAACCGGGTCTCCAACAGGCCTTCTCCATCCCCAGTGGCTGCTGACTACAGATATAATTTATTAGCTGGCCACATCTGTAAGCCATTGGAGCTGTTGTTTTGCACTGGGTCGTGCAAGCAAGCAGTGCTGGATGGTCTATCCCCAGCCACTCAACCCCAGGACGGGACATAATTAGGAGAGCTGTGGGGGAGGGGCCGGCTCGGACCATACAACCGTTTCACGCTCAAAGGACTTTATGGTCAACAAGGTTACTAAAGCTCCCAAGTTCATTAACATTTTAAACTGCATCTAGAGTCCCCCCTTTGGCGCCCCGTTGGAAAACAATTAATTTCCTTTCAGAAGAACTCTCCCTCGAATGGGAAACTCTGAATTGAAGCTCAGGAGGTCCTTTTGGTGTACGCATTAGAAGTCCACATGCAGGCAAATTCATATGAGGTGAATTGAGTGGGACAGGTGGAGCAGATATTAGCATGTTTTGATTGTCTCGAGGTGTGTGTCTTTGGGTGGGCTGACGTTAAATTGAGAAGATTCTTGCAAATGAGGCGTTTGGGAAATCTCTGCAGAACAAACGAGTCCAGGCTCAAAGAAGATGATCCCAGCGGAGTGCTGCTGATCTTATTCGGTTTAAGTTCGCGTGTGTGTGTTTGTGTGTCCTTGTTTAACTGAAAACAAAAAAGTGTGTGTGAGTTTTCTATTGTGTGTAGTAATGTATTTTCCTGTGTATATACCTGTGTGTGTGTGTGTGTGTACCAGTGAGTCCATTCTACTTTAAATATATGTGTGTCCAATATTACCTACAGCAGTGTAGAGTGGTGCGGTCTGCGGTCTGTACACACTATCTGGCCCCATTTGGAAAAGGGTGTGTGTGTGGTGTGTGTTGTGTGTGTGGTGTGTGTGGTGTGTGTTGTGGTACCATTGGATAAGCCCTCCTCTGTCCTGTGTCTCTGGGGATTATACAGCTCAGTCGTCTCTTCTTACTCATCACACACAAGCCACTGCACTGATTAATGGTGGGGTGTGTGTGTGTGTGTGTGCCTGCTTGTTTGTTTACACAAGTCACAGGGAAGGCTAAGTCAGGAAAGTTGGGAACAACAGGTGAGGTTCTTGTGTTGAGGCCTGTTTTTGTGACGACTCCCTGGTAAAAGAAGTAAGACGCAGGCGCAGACGGACGGACACACACACACACACACACAGATTTGCAAGAATATGCGCGCTACTACACAAGCATGCGCACACTGAGATCATGGAAGCACTCGCAGACACACAACATGGAAGAGATGAACGTTAGATCGCTAGTCCAATAAAGTTCCCACTGAGAGTGATGTTCCAACCCTGTGTCGGGTCTGCAGTGGCTTCTGGTAAGAATCATCAAACCCAGAATATTTCCAGACATTTTGTCTAAAGCATCAGACCTCTTTTTCTTCTTCAAATATCTGAAAGGTAAGCCGGGTAAGGTTTAGGCGTGTTAAATTGCGCATACAGACCTAGAGATATTGCAACATGGTGTCCAAAAGTTTGTTTGAATGTTTAGAAGTTTGGACATTTGGCCCCATGTTAACTGAGCCGTTAAAACATTTCCAGGCTTGGGAAAAACCCTCACGTATAAATTACAGAAGTGGTTTGGCATTGAATCTCTACATATGTTAATCACTTGAGAATTTCAACAGTCATATGCTTCAGCATGTTTTGCTGTGATTAGGTCTATTTACATAACAGCTTGCTGCAACAGGACTATCAATGATCAGTTGATGAGAGCTTTGGCCAGCGGCCTGTAATATTTCATGGAATCTAAGGGCTTGTTACCATTAGAAGCGAGAGAATAAAATGCTGGATTGAGCTATCTTCGCTTGCGTAATCGTTTTCATAGCGTCTGAATGTACACCGGAATAAACGAGATATGCTACGCAGAATTTATTTATTTAACCAGGTAGACCGATTGAAAAGATGAATTGTAAAACTATCAATATCTGTAAATTTACACAACAAAATAATCGAGTGTCTCAAGTTTATCTTAGGAATCAGCCATGTTCTGTCGATGTATTGTCTTGTACTGCCTTTTTCTGGTCTGTGTGTATTGTCTCGAATATGTCCAGTCAATGTTTTCTGTTTGTCCGTTCTAGTAGTTTCTGTGTCATTAGTTCACATTTGTTTCACCTATGTCTTCTTATTTACACTAGAAATGTAATTTGGTTGTTTATCAAATAATGATGCAGAGAAACTAATCCCTGCTTTGTTACCTCAAGATTAGATTACTGCAATGTTTTATTCTCTGATTATCCTGATAAATCAATAAACAAACTTCAATTAGTACTTAATTTGGCTGCTATAATCTTAATTAGAACAAAGACATTTGACCACGGTACTATCCATATTACATTGGCTGCCTTTTAAGGCCTTTTAAGAGTTCTATTGTTCAAAGGATGCTGGCCTTCAAATTTGAAAATTTAAAAAAAATTCAAAACAAGCAGGCAAAGGCAGAGCTTTCTCCTATAGAGCTCCTCTATTATGGAATGATCTTCCAATCAGGGTTAGAAATGCAGACATTTAAGTCACTAATAAAAATGTTTCTTGCCATTCAGGACAATCTGAATACCAGCATACCCTACCAGGACAGTCTGAATACTAGGATACCCCACCAGGGCAGTTTGAATACTAGGATACCCTACCAGGACAGTCTGAATACTAGCTACCCCACCAGGACAATCTGAATACCAGCATACCCTACCAGGACAGTCTGAATACTAGGATACCCTACCAGGGCAGTTTGAATACTAGGATACCCTACCAGGACAGTCTGAATACTAGCTACCCTACCAGGACAGTCTGAATACTAGGATACCCTACCAGGACAGTCTGAATACTAGGATACCCTACCAGGACCGTCTGAATACTAGGATACCCTACCAGGACAGTCTGAATACTTGGATACCCTACCAGGACAGTCTGAATACTCAGATACCCTACCAGGACAGTCTGAATACTAGAATACCCTACTAGGACAATCTGAATACCAGCATACCCTACCAGGACAGTCTGAATACTAGGATACCCTACCAGGACAGTCTGAATACTAGAATACCCTACCAGGACAGTCTGAATACTAGGATACCCTACCAGGACAGTCTGAATACTAGAATACCCTACCAGGACAGTCTGAATACTTGGATACCCTACCAGGACAGTCTGAATACTAGGATACCCTACCAGGACAGTCTGAATACTAGGATACCCTACCAGGACAGTCTGAATACTTGGATACCCTACCAGGACAGTCTGAATACTAGGAAACCCTACCAGGACAGTCTAAATACTAGGATACCCTACCAGGACAGTCTGAATACTTGTTTTACCCAACGATTACAGTCAGTCAATACAAAACCCTCCAAGGACAGTGTGGATACTATTTGCACCCATTGAAGACACCCACAGATGAGAATTTGGTCATTGCCACGTTTGTTTGAGAGTGGAGGCAGACAGAGAGGCAGGAAGGGTGGGGTTTATCTTAACGACCACAGGTTTGTTGAGAGTGGAGGCAGGGTGGGAGGGCCAGGGGTGTGAAGGCCAGAGGTGTGAGGGCCAGGGGTGTGAAGGCCAGAGGTGTGAGGGCCAGGGGTGTGAGGGCCAGGGGTGTGAGGGCCAGGGGTGTGAGGGCCAGGGATGTGAGGGCCAGGGATGTGAGGGCCAGGGATGTGAGGGCCAGGGGTGTGAAGGCTGGCGGTGTGAGGGCCAGGGGTGTGAGGGCCAGGGGTGTGAGGGCCAGGGATGTGAAGGCCAGAGGTGTGAGGGCCAGGGGTGTGAGGGCCAGGGGTGTGAGGGCCAGGGGTGTGAGGGCCAGGGATGTGAGGGCCAGGGATGTGAGGGCCAGGGATGTGAGGGCCAGGGGTGTGAAGGCTGGCGGTGTGAGGGCCAGGGATGTGAGAGGGTGGATGTGAAAGGTACACGACCATTATCATAGGGCAGAAAATAATTGGCTTATTAGATCGAAACCTTTTTTACCCTGTACTTACAAATTCCTCGTCTGCATCATCTACACCTCCTTCTACAGAAACCCTGCAGACTCTCCTGAGGTAAAACTACTGCTGTGAAGCCAATAATACAGCAGATAGAATTTGACGCAAATATTGACAAGCTGGTAAGAAAATGTTGTTGGTATCCGAGCGGTTGAGTAAAAGGACAAAAACTAAAAGTTATTCATTCAAATGTCACAGTGGCCGCCACCATTTTCTTGTCTGTTTAAAACAAAACCTTTCTATCTCTTTTCCATTGCCTTCATTCCTAACCCTGTCACAGTAGCTTCACTACACTTTTGCTTTTCCTTCAGCTACCAATACCACCATTATCCACCAGTACTCACATTGGCATGTCAACAATTTCCAATTGGCTCCATCAAATAGGTAAATATGAATTCTGCTGTGACCGGTTTAATTAATCAGGGACACCTAATGGAGGCTTATCACGGATCCTGACAAACCTCATAAACACATGCTGCTCTCATCTGAGGGGAAACCAGATCACAGCAAAATCACACCACAATAATATCTGTAATAAATCCTTATCCTGAAGGTCACAAATATCTCTATATATGACTGGAAATCCAAGCACTCGGCCAATGGTGAGTAATGTTACATACATAGACGGACAGTTAGCTAGCTAGCAGGCAATTTCTATTTTGTTGACTACGAACACATTCCTATTTACAAGCTTGGGGATTTAAACTTCCAGTTTCTGGTCAAATGCTAACTGCTACACTTCCTGTGGTCCAATTGTTGTGGACAGGGGATAATGGTTGCACAGTTAAACATCTGATTTTGACTCCAAAACATATGAGATCTAAGACAGATAATTGTATTGGTTAGGCCACAGTATATTTACTGTATGTTCTGCCAATTTCAGTTATGTTGTTTTAAGCATTTCACAAACCTCAAACCTTTCCTCTAGAATTAATATATACACTACTGGACAGGTTTTTTAGAACACCCCTGTTTTTCCCGTTTTTAAATAAATATAAGAATTTTTTAGTCCACTAAATAACCTTACATGTTACAAAGTAAGCAGTAACTGCCAGAAGTAAAATAAAGGTGTAGGTCTTCACTTTGGGGAAATTACAAAGAATGAAGTTTCTAACACAATCCAAAGACACATGGAAACTCGTGATATATACCAATTCATCGAAATTGAATGCTTACACTGAAAGCCTAGTTGATTTGGGGTTCATCCTAAAAAAAGAACAAGGACCAAAACATTGACAAAACATTTTTGGAAGAAAAGAACAGGACAGTAAACTTAAAATCATGAAATGGCCAGCACAGTCTCCAGACTTCATTGAGCTGGTTTTTCATGAACTGAACTGAAGGGTAAAAGCAAAGTAACCTATAAGTGCAACAGAATTGTGGGAACTTCTGTTACAGTTTTAGGAAGAATTTTCAGAAGTATTTGAGATTTCAAATGTAGGTTGGGTAAATGCCACAATGGCTGTTATGTCTGCAAAAAAATGCTACGTTGATAAGTAAAAAAATGCAGATACAAGTTTGGATAATAATAATGTTGATGATAAAATCGCACTTTTTCACATTTCTTTTTTATCTACAATTGCTTCAGTTACTGAGTGCATTAAGACATTAAACTGTGCAAAATGTAATAAAAACTCGAAAAATTGTGCTATTCTAAAACTTTTGACTGTCAGTGGAATCTTAATACTACAGCATCTATATTCTAACCCTAACCGTTAATCCTATTCATATCCAGCACTTACCTTTTAATTTAACCTCATCCACCAATATAAACTTCACCAACAGACTTGTGTTGTTTCCACGTCAATAATTAGCGTTTATCTCCCCCAGGATAAACATAAATACTGTGGGCTAAGGTTAGGTTGCAGGACCTTCACATTCTGGACTACCAAGAGCACTAGAACCAAATTCTCTAAGAAGTCACGTTTCAGTTTTTTTTCTCTTTTGAAATATCTCCATAGATACAAAGACCATAGTGCAGTGGAGGGGGCTGAGTGCTGCCCTGAGTGCAAGGATGTTTGTATGGATTTGTCAGCGTGTTTATGGGTGTTTGTCTGTCTGTGTGTGTGTCTCAAAAGGCGGAGTGTGCCTTTCCTGTTGTGAATATTACCTGACACTACTGTCAGACAATGTGCCAATCAGTGCAAAATGTACTAAAATGTAAAGAAATAACCATGTTTCACAAAGTCCTTTTAAGTCCTAATTTAAGCAAATGTTATAACAACATTATGTTTCACAGTATTTTGTGTGGCATCACTGACAGAGGAAAAAGTAAGCAAGACCTACAGCTCCCTCATTCATTTAGATAACGTCACAATGATGACAGTCACTGATCTAAGGTGACCAGACAGACTGTTGAGGATGTTTGGATGCAATTTCTACTACACTAAATTACGACCTCTTCTGTTGACTGTTTTATCAGTAGAAAGAATGCTTGCCAGTTCACTATGAAGTCAGGTTAGTCCAGACCACAACCCTTCTTCAGGATGATGACCGCACATCGAGCATTTGTGATTAGTATGCTAACTATGATTTCGTTAACATTTCTCAGTAAGAGAGACCGATCGATCTCATAATCTCATGTGTATGTAGAGTATGTTGGTCCTCTGCTTCCCCTGTTCCTGGATCTTTGTTTTGCGTCTCATGACTTTCGTTTCGGTGAGTGTTTCTTACGTGTAGCGGTTTTGTGTTAAGTCATCGCTGGTTACACACGCCATGTCGATCAGCACTCGTTATCTCAACTGGATGAGTCAATATTAATGTTACGAGTGGTGAACCTGTATTTTAGTGGGGTGCACGTCTTGTTTCCGGTGGGTTTGTTTTGATTGTGCACACCAGACGTTAGTTGGGTGATTAGCAGGGCAATATCAGTCGCTGTTTTTCACTGTGGTGTGCTTAGCGTCGTTTATTTGTATGTCTATGATACGTCAGTTGTAGGTGAGTGTTGTTTAATGTTTGCACTGGTTGGAATGTTATTTAGTAAGCCACTACCTTGGCGCACTTCTATTTCCATTTAGTTGAGATTTCTGTTCAATGCTACGTGTTTGTTTGTTTCTCTGAATATATACCAGGAACGGTAACTCTGGTTCTGCACGTGGCTCACACACCTAGGAGGGTTCGTGACAGTTAGTGGGAGTATTGTGGGTTAAATCATATTTTCATTGGATTAAAGAATGAATGAAAAAGGTGCCATTCTTAAATTGCTCAAGATGTGGCCCATTTTCTCACCTTACAAATGCAATTGGTTGTAGGTTGTGTAAAAGAGTACATAAAGATGTGACAGTTTCAGTGGGAGGTGGTGTAGAGGGGTGGGGGTGTAGGGGTGTAGAGGTGTAGAGGTATAGAAGTGTAGAGGTGTAGAGGGGTGGGGGTGTAGAGGTATAGAGATGTAGAGGTATAGAGATGTAGAGGTATAGAGATGTAGAGGTATAGAGATATAGAGGTGTAGAGGTGTAGGTGTAGAGATAGAGGTGTAGAGGTGTAGAGGTATAGAGATGTAGAGGTGTAGAGATATAGAGGTGTAGAGGGGTAGAGATAGAGGTGTAGAGGTATAGAGGTGTAGGTGTAGAGGTGTAGAGGGGTGGGGGTGCAGAGGTGTAGAGTTATAAAGCTATAGAGGTGTAGAGGTGTAGAGGTGTCATTTTGGACCCACAAACCTCCTTCCTCCACTCTGGTCTCCCTTTTTTCTTTAGAAGGTTAATGCTGGTGCGAACTAGATCCCACAATGATGCTTGCCAATCCTCTTCCCACCAGTGAGGGAGAATCCCCCGGTCCCCCCAGATCCCTATACCCCCCCCCACTCCCACCCCCACCCCAACCACACACCCACACAAACACACGCACTCTTCCATCTCCACACTCATCTCTGTCCATCTCACTGACTACCACAATTTCCCTCTAATCCCTTCTCTGGCGTGCTTCCTCTGCTCTCAAATGGCTGGCCAAGACAGAAACCTCATCTGGAAATGGACTAGAAAAGCCACACTACTCTAGCAGGTTATGGGAACCTTCTGATCACGCTGTGACTGTGCGAGGAGTCTTTATGTAGAGTGTTAGCTGTGAAACACCACTTACCAGTGTTGTGCCTGAACGCGTTCATTGAACGATAGTTCATGAACGCGTTCATATTTTGGGCGAACGTGAACTGAACGTACTGCTTTACTGGCTGATGAACGTTCCTGTGAACTCGTTCATTCTGGTGTCTTTGAACAGCACGTTCTCTTAGTTTACCCTCGTTTAATATGATGCCAGATTTCTATAGTGCCTTCTTTGTGCTAACCCGGCAACAACAGATATTAATTTTCGGAAAAAACACCCAATCTGGCAACATCAGCCACTAGTGTCGCACCGCCGCGTCATCATTAAAATAAAAACCAAAAGTATCTATGAGCGACAAAGGAGCAAGGAGGCGTCGAATTGTACTTTTAATGAGTTTTATGACAAGGTCGGTGAGGATGGGCAAAATCAGACGTTTTTGTGCAAACTTTGCCCGCCGGGTTTTAAAAATAAAATCCGCACATCAATATCATCCAAAGCAACCTGAAACGGCATATTGAATTAAAGTACAATCAACGACAAAAACCAAAGACAGATCCTCGACCCAATCAACCCAGATCCCGATAACTGTCTACAGTAGCGGCTCCGTTGTCATCTCCCAGCCGCAGCTGGACAACCTGGTGGTGCAGTATATTGTCGGAGACCTGCAGCCTTTGAGTAAAGTGGAAAGCCCAGCTTTCGTAAACTTAATTAAGGGGTTGCAGCCATCCAAAAACGTGCCATCAAGAAAGAAGGTACAGACACTGTTAAACCCACAACACTGTTAACCCCATAAAACACAACACTGCCCTGCCCTCAAGCGCTCCAGTAGAGAGGCTCCTCAGCATCGGTGGTCTAATATTCAGGTGGGAATAAACAGTGATTATATTACAATAGTATTATTGGTAATAATTACAGTAAATACCCAGTCTCCAGCAATAGTTATTGGTGATATTATTATAGTTCTGGGTTTCAATATAAACATGTCCAATTATTTCAGTGATTGCCTCAGCTCACAATTGCTTTAATAGATATTACTGTGATCATTTTTGCCATGATAATCATGATGTTAATATTTCTTGTTCTTCATGTCTGTGGTTCTATATGGGCTCTGGCAATAATATGGAAAAAGAACTAGAAATGAACTAGTTCAAAAATTGAACTATGAACTATGAACTGAACTAGTTCATTTTAAAATGTGTGAACTGAACTTTGAACTAGTTCATGTAGAAAGTGAACTTTCCCAACACTGCCACTTACATTTCTTTCTTTCACCAACCACTCTCGATAAATCTGTTATGGTGACTTGTAACATGCCGATGACAGGAATATCATTCCGGCTTCATTGGCACAGACGATAAAGCTAATTCCAGCACTCAAGCAATCAAACGTTACATGTTCGACAAAACGAGTGCGTCTTAAGCTGAAGACACGTTCCGTTGTTCCAAGCTCAGCATCAATCAGAGATGTTAGACTATAGGGGCGGACCAAATCCGTGCAGTCAGAACGATGAGTAGAGATAGAGAACTAGTAAAAGAGAGAAAGAAGAGTAGTGCGTCTGAGAGAAAAAACTGAGAGATGAGAGAGCGAGATGGAGACACACAGGATGAGCTAGCTAAAGAATGGGAATTAGCAAGTAACACCCGGTCAGTCTGTTAATTCCAACAGGACAACAGAAAGGGGAGTTGGCCTGCGGCCTCTCAGGGCCACTTGGCAGTGATTTAGTGTGGAGTCTTTGGCTCACAGACACACAGGCTTTCCTGTGTAGAGCTGTGGCTGTGGTCGCTCAGTTCTGAGTCCATACCCCTTAACCCAAACCAGACCACCCATCTAACGGAAACACCAAACGAGGCCCAACATTAAGCGCGAGCGGTGAGAGATAAATGGAATGGCGCTGAACATGAGAGGCGCTGTATCAACAGTCCTGCCACGGTCGTCAGGGAAAGCACAGGCAGGAGATGAGAGCTGAAAGGCATTCTGGGAGATCTGCTGACAGGGGAAAGCAATTTGTTGTGTCTGTCCGGGGCACGGCTGAAAAAGGACCCAATAAACGCTTCATTTTCTTTAAGATGCTAAAGCACCTCAATCAGACTCCTAATTTGGCATCGGCTTCAACCCTGTACATATTACAGACTCACTTCAATTGGACCAGCGCACCGCAGTCTCCTTGTTCCAACAACTCTTCTGAACTTACCAGAACAGGTTAAATAAAGGCGTAGAAATGAAATATCACACTCTGAGATTATTAAAAACAAAGACCAAAAACACTATAAAATTTGTTAGGGGATTATTTATCTGTTCACTCCTCAAAATCAGATCTAAAACTCCACTGCTAACGATAATGCCCCGAATCTGTGCGTCTCAGACACTGATAAAGCCCCATTACTTTAATAAGAAAATTACAACCATGTGAAATATCTCTCATGGTTCGAGCATACACTGCTGGCCCCACCACATGTCTGCCGGAGCTTGGTTTATTTCATTTTTTTCTCTGGTAGATTAGACACTTCAAGGCTTGCCAAGCATAACACAATTGGCACAGCTGTTCCGTCAACTGCACTCGCAAATGTCGCTGTTATGTTAGTTTTTCTTTCCTTTTCCCGTTTTTCTTCTGCTCTTTTTCTTTTTTTCCTGAATGGAAACGTTGAGGTTGATTTGGTATTGCCATTTCTGCTCGAACAGTTTGAATCAAACAATTCCGTGGGGTTGGGGGAGAATTTAACCCGACGATGAGGGTGCTTCAAAACAGCGCCCATGTGGTCTTCATTTCTGCTGGGTTTTGGCAACAAATGGAGCAGGGCAAAAACTGGCAAACCTGCTTCCCACAACAAACTCACACATCTGCCCTGCACTCCCACACCACACAGACACACACACACACACACACACACACACACACACACACACACACACACACACACACACACACACACACACACAGACAGACAGACAGACAGACAGACAGACACACACAGATGCATGCTTTTTCACCAAAAACATACACTTGCAACCACACACTCAAGTCTTCTGAACAGTACCAGAACACCACCAGAACACCACCCGAACACTACCACAGCACATGTGACTTTTATACTTACTGCCAGTCTCTTGGCCTTTGCTAGGAAACCAGGCATGTGATAACAGTGACACTCACTACAGGCCCGCAGAACCTGGACACTGGTGAATGCAAAACCAAATAGAACATTATAGAACCAGGACCAGGACATCAGTGGTTAGAGAACCATGTAGAACCAATACCTGGACATCAGTAGTTAGAGAACCATATAGAACCAGGACCAGGACATTGGTGGTTCGAGAACCATATAGAACCAGAACCAGGACAGTGGATATAGAACCACTGTCACAACACAATGCATGGCACCCTGCTGTGTATGGGACTGCATTGCTGTAGACCGGTACAAGTGTCTGATGACATCTGATCATCGTCCGACCGTCACAAATGGACACATGAGCTTCGGAACTGGACCTAGGAGCAGTGAATGAAGCAGGCCAAGGACAACAGCATATTAGCCTGGTGGTCATAATGTTTTGGCTGAGTGTATGCACACTAAATAAATAGCCAATGTGAATAAAAGTCCTATGTTTTGATACCCCGGCTAGGAAGTGTCAATGAATGTCACTAAAATACATTCAATTCCAATAATCTAACCCTTAGTGTGACAAAACCGAACTATGAGACCTAATTCAAGGCATAACCAAAGGTTTGACAGGGATTCGTGTGTGGGGGAATATAGGTTTTTACCGCTCATTGTAAATGAAAACATTCAAATTGTTTTCTTATGGTCGGCTGCTTTCAGAACCCTGATCATTATGGTCTGTTTTCTTCATTTGAGCCAGGAAGGCGGTCATGGAAACAAATGTATTACAGTAAACAGAGGAGGTGGAAATCTAGATTGTTTGTTCTGCTGCTATTAACATGAAAGAAATGTTCATGCTGGTGGAATGTGTGTGTGTGTGTGTGTGTGTGTGTGTGTGTGTGTGTGTGTGTGTGTGTGTGTGTGTGTGTGTGTGTGTGTGTGTGTGTGTGTGTGTGTGTGTGTGTGTGTGTGTTAGCGTGGGAGTCTTTGTGTTGTTTATTTTCGTCTGTGTTTGTTATTTGGAGTCTTTCTCTCTGTCTCTGTGTGTGTGTGTGTGTGTGTGTGTGTGTGTGTGTGTGTGTGTGTGTGTGTGCACGTGCATGTACTAATATGTTGTGAGTTTCAGATGTCGGTTTGAGAATTGAGGTTAAGGATAGGGTTATAATGGTGTTTAGGGGTTAAGGTTAGGGATATAATGGTGTTTAGGGGTTAAGGTTAGGGTTATAATGGTGTTTTAGGGGTTAAGGTTAGGGTTATAATGGTGTTTTAGGGGTTAAGGTTAGGGTTATAATGGTGTTTTAGGGGTTAAGGTTAGGGTTATAATGGTGTTTTAGGGGTTAAGGTTAGGGTTATAATGGTGTTTTAGGGGTTAAGGTGTTATCTTACAATAACCTGGTTGCATAAGTGTGCACACCATTTTATAACTGGGGATGTGGCTGTGTTCAGAATTAACCAATCAGATTCATACTCATGTTAAATAGAAGTCCTTACACACCTGCCATCATCTAAAGTGACTTTGATTGATCACAAATAATGGTCAGCTGTTCCTGTAGGATTTTCCTGAAATTTTCTTAGTTGCATCTCAGGGCAAAAGCCAGGGTCTACAGAGAGCTTCCACAGCATCAGAAGGATCTCATTGTTGAAAGATATAATTTAGGAGAAGAGTACAAGAAGAATCTCCAAAGCATTAGATGTACCATGGAACACAGTGAAGACAGTCAGCATCAAGTGGAGAAAATATGACACAACAGAGACATTACCAATAACTGAACGTCCCTCTAAAATTGATGAAGACAAGAAGAGGACTGGTCAGTGAGACTTCCAGGAGGCCCACAGCAACATTAAAGGAGATGCAGGAATTCCTGGCAAGTACTGACTGTGTGCTACATGTGACGACAATCTCCCGTATTTTTGTATGTATGGACTACGGGGAAGGGTGGCACGACAGAAGCCTTTTCTTACGAAAAAAACATCCAAGTCCAGCTGAAGTTTGCAAAAAAAAACATCAAGTCTCCCAAAAGCATGTAGGCAAATGTGTTATGGTCTGATGAAACCAAGGTTGAACATTTTGGCCATAACTCCAAAAAGAACACCATACTCACAGTGAAGCATGGTGGTGGCAGCAGCTTCAGCTGGTACCGGGCTTTAGTCAGGGTGGAGGAAATTATGAACAGTTCCAAATAACAGGCAATTATGGCACAAAACCTTCATGCTTCGGTTAGAAAACTGAAGATGAAGAGTAAGTTCACCTTTCACCACGACAATGACCCAAAGCACACATTCAAACCCACAAAAGCAGGGCTTCACCAGAAGAAGATTTACGTTTTGAAATGGCCCAGCCAGAGCCCAGACCTGAATCTAATTGTACATCTGTGGGTTGATCTGAAAAGAGCTGTGCACAGGAGATCCTCGCAGTCTGACAGATTTGGTCCGCTTTTGCAAAGAAAACTGGGTAATTATGCTATGTCATAATGTGCCAATTAACTCCTGAGTGCTGTAATAAAATCAAAAAGGTGCTTCAACAAAATATTAGTTTGAGGGTGTGCACACTTATGCAACCAGATTATTGTACGTTTATTGTAATTTTTTCTCAAAGATTTCAGTTAGTTTTTCAATTGAATTGTTCACATTAATATGTCACATTAAAGGTGGAAAAGTTCTGACATGATTCATCTTTGTCTACGTTTTTCACATCACAAAAACCTAGCATTTTAACAGGAGTGTGTAGACTTTTGTAGACGTTATCGACCACGGCAAAACGATACTCTGGATTCACATGGATCAGGAAGTGACATCGCTCCCTTGGCTCTTCTGCCTTTGCTATATATATTGTTTCTGCGTGACACATGGGCCCCAATAACGTGGTTACCCCGGGACCCACCCCTGGTTCAAACATACATGCTTTTACCCTGTGGGAGCGATAAGTCTTGATTCAGACCAGATGTGGGAATCTTGTATTCCTGACGCCCTCATATAGAAACTCTCAGCACATGTTAATTTCAGCTCTTGTAACACCTCATGAGTCCTGGGGCTGTCAACATGTGCTGAATTCAATTGTCCAATTCTTTGTAATGTATACATCATTAAACATAAGAAAACACACATATATATATATGCAGCCTCTGACATGTGATGTAGCGTGCCGAGTACATGCCTTAAGGTATGCATTACGTGTCGTTATGTGTCCCATATCAGAAAACACACTCACTCTCAAAAATGGAATTTCATGGTTCACTGAGTTAGTGAAGAAGTGATTCTACTTACACAATAAATGCTGATTGGCTGATAACTGTTGTTTATGTACGCAGTAGGGCATGATGAGGTGAGGTATATAGAGGATGCTGATTGGCTGATAACTGTTGTTTAGGGTTAGGGTTAGGAGGTGAGGTAATTAGAGGATGCTGATTGGCTGATAACTGTTGTATATGTAAGCAGTAGGGCATGATGAGGTGAGGTATATAGAGGATGCTGATTGGCTGATAACTGTTGTATATGTAAGCAGTAAGGCATGAGGAGGTGAGGTATATAGAGGATGCTGATTGGCTGATAACTGTTGTTTGATTGGCTGATAACTGTTGTTTAGGGTTAGGGTTATGCTGAGGTGAGGTAATTGAGGATGCTGATTGGCTGATAACTGTTGTATATGTAAGCAGTAAGGGATGAGGAGGTGAGGTATATAGAGGATGCTGATTGGCTGATAACTGTTGTTTAGGGTTGATTGGTTACTGTTGGTAAGGTGAGGTGAGGTATTAGAGGATGCTGATTGGCTGATAACTGTTTAGGGTTAGGGTTAGGTGAGGTAATGCTGATTGGCTGTAAGGGCATGATGAGGTGAGGTATATAGAGGATGCTGATTGGCTGATAACTGTTGTATATGTAAGCAGTAAGGCATGATGAGGTGAGGTATATAGAGGATGCTGATTGGCTGATAACTGTTGTTTAGGGTTAGGGTTAGGAGGTGAGGTAATTAGAGGATGCTGATTGGCTGATAACTGTTGTATATATGTGAGGTAGTAGGGCATGATGAGTAGGGTGAGGTATATAGGATGGATGCTGATTGGCTGATAACTGTTGTATATGTAGGATGCTGATTGGCTAAGGCATGATGAGGTGAGGTATATAGAGGATGCTGATTGGCTGATAACTGTTGTATATGTAAGCAGTAAGGCATGAGGAGGTGAGGTATATAGAGGATGCTGATTGGCTGATAACTGTTGTATATGTAAGCAGTAAGGCATGAGGAGGTGAGGTATATAGAGGATGCTGATTGGCTGATAACTGTTGTTTAGGGTTAGGGTTAGGAGGTGAGGTAATTAGAGGATGCTGATTGGCTGATAACTGTTGTATATGTAAGCAGTAGGGCATGAGGAGGTGAGGTATATAGAGGATGCTGATTGGCTGATAACTGTTGTATATGTAAGCAGTAAGGCATGAGGAGGTGAGGTATATAGAGGATGCTGATTGGCTGATAACTGTTGTTTATGTAAGCAGTAAGGCATGAGGAGGTGAGGTATATAGAGGATGCTGATTGGCTGATAACTGTTGTTTATGTAAACAGTAAGGCATGAGGAGGTGAGGTATATAGAGGATGCTGATTGGCTGATAACTGTTGTTTATGTAAACAGTAGGGCATGAGGAGGTGAGGTATATAGGGGATGCTGATTGGCTGATAATTGTTGTTTAGGGTTAGGGTTAGGAGGTGAGGTATATAGGGGACGCTGATTGGCTGATAATTGTTGTTTAGGGTTAGGGTTAGGAGTTTTTATTTTTTTTATTATTATTTTTTTTTTATTGAACATTTTTAAACGAACATCATAACAAACATCACTTGTAAATAATATACATAACTTCAGTTAAGAACATCTTGAAGGGTTAGGAGGTGAGGTATGTAGAGGAGACCGGGGATGAAATGATCAACTTCTGTTTGACCCTCAGTAACTCAGTGGTAGTCTGTGCTATTGGTCTCTGATACGTTAATACTGGAGCGGCCCCTGGGATTTCTCATTAATAAGCAGAGAGTTTCATACGGGTGTCGGTTTATTTCTCTTTACCTCACCACCGTGATATCCATGGACACTGTGAACACCATGAAAAACTACAGAATATACAGAATAAATACAAAAAGCTTCTTTATAGTTTCACCAATAATAAATAGATTAATAACATTCTCTTATAATGATACACGTTACTCATATATTTATTTTACCTCATTCCGCTCTCCTAGGGCGCTAATCACTAGTTTCTTCTATCAGCTAGCATTATTTCCTTGATAATGCGCGAGCACCACATTTCAATGAGAGTATACCCGGAAGTTCAACATTACAAAAGATGGTTTTCCAAAGAAACTTGGAACAGACTACAATGTTTTGTTAACACCTAAATATGATGTTGTGTTGGAAAATGTAACGTAAAAAATATCAGACATTTACAAATACATACACTTATTTTAATAAACTAAAATCTATTTTTGTGTGTGTTTGTTTGAGTGTGCTTTTGTATCTGTGGACTGTATTCCTGAATGTTAATGTGTCACAGGTTCCATCACTGTCACAGTTGTGTCAAATGCAGATGGCCCCCGGAGTGCAGGGTTTGAGGGACCATAACTAACTTTTCTTTTGACCTCAATGTTTGCAAAGTGTTTCAAGCACGCAATGAAGAAATATTGTTGCAACCACCCCCAACCAATCACCAGCCACTACATTGCTAACTGTTTATGGCATGTGGGTTTGGAGTTATAATGAATGCAAAGCATTTAATTAAACTAGAGAAACTGCTACTTTAGTTGACGTAAGTTGCAACATTGCATCTACAATATAATAAAAACAAGGCAAACTAATTTGATTAAAAGAGTGGTTGAAAATATTCACAGTTTTGCTAAAAGAGACATGCCACTTTTCATGCGAGCTCGAAATGGAAATATGTCATTCATAGTTTTCATTCACCTGGCTACTCTGACTGCCTGGCGAGTAAATTGTGTGCCAGCAGTGGCAATTCAATGGCACTTGTGCACAAGCCGGTAACATTTTCTACTTGTCAAGCCCATAATTGTTTAGATCATACCACAAAAAAACGAAGTACAACAGAAGTATTCTAACAAACTGCAAATCTGAGACACTTGGGACCAATATACTGCACACAATGCAATATTTACACCTTTAAAAATAACAACATCCTTGCCGAACTTTGGGGATGTGTCAGTACCTTGTGGAGAATCCATCCCCTTACACTGCTGCCAAACTGATGCATATAAAAGTACTCACAGCTATTTGTACTTTCGATCGTTTGACAAAGGACAATACATTATTTAATGTCAAAGTGAAGGTGAGTGCGACCAGTATAACACAGAATCTTGACATAAATGTACTGGTAATATCAATGTTGTCAGAGCTCCCTCCAAAGCCATTCTACCACCACCTGCGGGCCGGCTTCGGCGTTTGTCTTAATCGGACATCTAGCTGCCATCGTTCCCTCACTCCATCACATTATTGTCCAGTTTTGTCATCACAGACCCCTGGTGCCCATTCCCTCTGAAGTAGAGTATATGGTCCCCTGTGTTTTTGGACAGGAATCTCTATTAAGACAACCCCGTCTTGTCTCCTCTTCCGTTAGAACATCCAATGTAACAGCAACTATATGGCCTTTTGAAATAAAAATAAGTTGTCTATTAATGGCGGGCAATGGATGAGGAGTTTGTTTTGCCCGCCAGGTGGGGGTTATCCATATGCCGTGACGTCACGTGAATCGATATTGATGACATCCACGTAGCTCTTTTCTGATTGGTGTTACAACACTCCCTGGTCTCCCCTAGCCAATAAACCCAGTGTTACAACACTCCCTGGTCTCCCCTAGCCAATAAACCCAGTGTTACAACACTCCCTGGTCTCCCCTATAGCCAATAAACCCAGTGTTACAACACTCCCTGGTCTCCCCTATAGCCAATAAACCCAGTGTTACAACACTCCCTGGTCTCCCTTATAACCAATAAACCCAGTGTTACAACACTCCCTGGTCTCCCCTAGCCAATAAACCCAGTGTTACAACACTCCCTGGTCTCCCCTATAGCCAATAAACCCAGTGTTACAACACTCCCTGGTCTCCCCTAAAGCCAATAAACCCAGTGTTACAACACTCCCTGGTCTCCCCTATAGCCAATAAACCCAGTGTTACAACACTCCCTGGTCTCCCCTATAGCCAATAAACCCAGTGTTACAACACTCCCTGGTATCCCCTATAGCCAATAAACCCAGTGTTACAACACTCCCTGGTCTCCCCTAGCCAATAAACCCAGTGTTACAACACTCCCTGGTCTCTCCTATAGCCAAAAAACCCAGTGTTACAACACTCCCTGGTCTCCCCTAGCCAATAAACCCAGTGTTACAACACTCCCCGGTCTCTCCTATAGCCAATAAACCCAGTGTTACAACACTCCCTGGTCTCTCCTATAGCCAATAAACCCAGTGTTACAACACTCCCTGGTCTCTCCTATAGCCAATAAGCCCAGTGTTACAACACTCCCTGGTCTCTCCTATAGCCAATAAACCCAGTGTTACAACACTCCCTGGTCTCTCCTATAGCCAATAAGCCCAGTGTTACAACACTCCCTGGTCTCCCCTATTGTCACGACTGGCTCACAGGCAGGTAGCACAGGTAGCAGGTAACGGACACAGGCACAGAGAATTCTATTAATAATGTCTTTATTTAAAGACGGAGCTTAATCCCGAACATTTCGGGTCTCACAAAACAACAAACAATAGACCGTAACGGTCACAGGATCAGAAACTGGTCGAAATACAGAAACGTACCCCATCGGTACGTACAGTCACAGGAATGACGAATAATGTTCCCACAAAGCAGACAGAGAAACCCCAGACTTAAATACATGCCTAATTGGCAAACCAGGCACAGGTGAGGACAGAGCACAGCTGCTGTCACTGTCCTTGATTGTCTCTCTCCTCGCTGACAAAGGGGAAGTGCCAATACGGGCCATAGAGGAAGGTAGAGGTAATAATTTTACCTCCCCTTAACCATCCATTTTAATTTGCCCTCAGCTGAATCTAATTGCCGACCGCTGCAGTGTAACGCTGACAAATGACATAATCATTCCGCGACATGCGGCTCATCTATCTAATCCTTATCCAACATTGTTTATGTTGACGTTCAGAGCCTTGTTTTCTGTTTGTTCAAAAATGCTCCAACTCCAGTGATTCCTCGTACGGGAAGCAGTCGGGCACTGGTGAGGGAACTTCCGATGAACCGCTGTCTTTTCCTGTAAACCGGCCAACGCAGTGAAGAGTGATGTGCCGGTTGGACAGGGTAAAGAGATGCTGGGGAATAATGGGGAAATAACTGTCTGACTGTCTGATGGAGGGCGCTGCATTTAGAATAACTCTGAACCCAGGCCAGTCACTGTCTATGCCGTATCTGTCTCGCTAGTTCCCTTTCTTTCCATGACTCATCTTAACTATGCTATTTTCTCCAGCACACATTAGGATACTATTTCTGATTGACTGTCTCCCAGTCAAACTCAGTCCCCGGGCATGTTGCAGGCTAATCCGTTCTTTCTTGGGCTTTTAAGTCTCTCGTATTTCTTCAGGTATTTGGTTTGGCATAGCTCTGTTTGTATAACGTGACCTTTGCAATGTCAGGGTTGGGGGATTGGTTTGTTTGTGATAATGTAGGAGTTCACTGTGCCTGCTTATTTCTTAAATGTATTCAATTGTTTGTCAGGAAAGGGCTATCTCTAAAATATTTTAGGACCTTTCTTTTGGCCTTGCAGATGGATGTGTTCTGTACCTAATATGGATGTCTCGATACCGATAAGGATACTGCAGCCTGGAGTATCTGCCCATATTGATACTAATCCCATACCATCTCTTCCTCTCTATTAAACAAGTAAGCTGTTAATAATACATTTGTTTGGATGCCATTTGCTTATCCTAACCATCTAATCTCATGTTCCAGCTAGCTATGTTCACCTGACACGTGTTGATTTTCTCACGAAACACCTGTCTTTAGGGCATGTCGCTCAATGCATTTACATCATATGCTAATGGATCGTGGATCCAGCGTTTTTGGCCAGTATCATAAAGATTCTGATAGTAAATATTGGATCAGCACCTTCCTAGTATCTAATGCAAGTAACTCTTATGGGTTTGGACTCCTCCCTCTCTCATAAACCTGATGACTGTCACTATGGGTTTGGACTCCTCCCTCTCCCACACACCTGATGACTGTCACTATGGGTTTGGACTCCTCCCTCTCCCACACACCTGATGACTGTCACTATGGGTTTGGACTCCTCCCTCTCCCATACACCTGATGACTGTCACTATGGGTTTGGACTCCTCCCTCTCCCATACACCTGATGACTGTCACTATGGGTTTGGACTCCTCCCTCTCCCATACACCTGATGACTGTCACTATGGGTTTGGACTCCTCCCTCTCCCATACACCTGATGACTGTCACTATGGGTTTGGACTCCTCCCTCTCCCATACACCTGATGACTGTCACTATGGGTTTGGACTCCTCCCTCTCCCATACACCTGAATCACTATGGGTTTGTCCCATACACCTGATGACTGTCACTATGGGTTTGGACTCCTCCCTCTCCCACACACCTGATGACTGTCACTATGGGTTTGGACTCCTCCCTCTCCCACACACCTGATGACTGTCACTATGGGTTTGGACTCCTCCCTCTCCCACACACCTGATGACTGTCACTATGGGTTTGGACTCCTCCCTCTCCCATACACCTGATGACTGTCACTATGGGTTTGGACTCCTCCCTCTCCCATACACCTGATGACTGTCACTATGGGTTTGGACTCCTCCCTCTCCCATACACCTGATGACTGTCACTATGGGTTTGGACTCCTCCCTCTCCCATACACCTGATGACTGTCACTATGGGTTTGGACTCCTCCCTCTCCCACACACCTGATGACTGTCACTATGGGTTTGGACTCCTCCCTCTCCCATACACCTGATGACTGTCACTATGGGTTTGGACTCCTCCCTCTCCCATACACCTGATGACTGTCACTATGGGTTTGGACTCCTCCCTCTCCCATACACTACCACACACTCACTCCTCAGGGATGCCAAGCAAATGCACACGCCTTTACTATCATATCACCCTGCTTCACTGCTTGATTAAACACATTTCAGCCTATGAGGTTCAGTTAACTTCAGAACACAGCGCCTGGAACTGACAGCACTCTCACATAGCCTGGGAAAATCAAGATGCACAGGACTTCAACTTTAGAAAGTACGATGTAGTCCTCTTGATTTCAGACAGGCCTTTTCCTTCGACCCTCGTGTCAACTGAGGGTCAACCTCCCACCTCTTAAACCCCTCCCATATGCCCCGCCTCCTCTGTCCCGAACCTTCTCGTCTTCACAAAGTAATGGCTCCCAAGAATGTATTAATCCGACGTGCACTCCAACCGACTAATCGAGGGGAACCTTTGATCAGACCGCGGTTACCAGGTTTTGAAAGAAAATGTCCACCAAACCAAAACGATTGAATTAGGGGAACAATGGTGCAAGGTCAGAGATGAGGAACGGCAGGGTAATCTTTTGTCTGCGTGCACTCTATATAGTCTGCTCCTGACCCCCGGCCTGTAATCAGAGAAGACGGATTAAATCCTACATTAACCATGATTAATGGGGACCGTAACAAGGCAGCTATACTCTGAGCCAACAGGCCTCCAGTTTCCACAGCGTTTGTTTAACCGTCTTCTCCAACCCTGTCACGTGCACCCGCAGGCTTACCCAGTCGTACAGACACCCGCACCTTCTCTGTGGGCCTCCTTTTGCCAAACCATGAACCGTTTGTGTACCCAAAACAAATCACAACTCGACACAGACCGGCTCCCAGTATGTGCATGAACTGCGTTTATATGTGTGTGTGCATTTGTCCCTATCCGTGTGTGTGTGTGTGTGTGTGTGTGTGTGTGTGTGTGTGTGTGTGTGTGTGTGTGTGTGTGTGTGTGTGTGTGTGTGTGTGTGTGTGTGTGTGTGTGTGTGTGTGTGTGTGTGTGTGTGTGTGTGTGTCTTAGGGAACTTCTGGGTCATTCTCCCTGTCCAGACCCTCACTCAAATGTAGGGCAGTCAATCTGGCCTTTTGGTTTCTATGCGTGAGTGACTTTGAGCATGTGTGTGGGTTTTGTGTGTTCGCGTGTGTGTTTGTGTGTGCATGTGTGTGTGTTTGTGTGGGTGTGTGTGTGTATATATAAAGGCAGTGAGAAAAACCTCTGCAGCCTACAGGATGTTCCCATGCAGCAGCTAGTCAGGCAGCTGGCTGGACGCCTGCCAAACCAAACCTGTGGTCCACTGGAAGGCGGACAGCCTAACCAGAGATCCAGTTTCTACAGAGAGAGAGAGGGGGGGGAGAGAGAGAGAGAGAGAAAGAGACAGAGAGAGGGAGAGAGAGTAAGGGAGTCTTCAGTGTGAGGACGAGATGATAGATTTGGATGAACAGCTACCCTGTCGGACGAAACGTCTGCCAAATAAGATTAAAGAAGATGTTTGCTCTCAGTATTGAGATAACCTGAGGCCCTTCTCTCTCTTTCCCTCCTGCAAATCTCCAAAGTCCCCATCTCTGGGCCTAGGCAGTCCCCCATGGGGGAGTCAGCGATATGCAACCCATATGGAAGCCATTCCGTCAGTACTCCAAACCTCGTCGCCACACTGGGGATGTTTTGACGTTTAGCAAGATGAGACGCTGTGATGTCACAGGCCCCACCGAGGAACATTGGCACATAAGTGCTGCGTCAGACGGGGGTGGCTGGGGAGGGGGGGGGGGGCGGGGCGTTGGGGGGGGGGTAGAGGGAAAGGGAAAGGGGGAGAGTGATGAGAAGTAAAAGAAACGCTGAACGGACACTACACCGTAAATTAGCACATTTCCCAATGGAAAACACACACGCAACACAAGGCCACGGGCCCTTCAGACGAGAGACCGCGTATGGTTCAGCATTGTTTCAATTAGACCGAATAAAAGTGCTCCTTCGCTGGGATCCCACCAAAGGAATGAGCCTGGAGAAGCGGATGATTCAAGGGTTTGAAAATAGCACAAAGCTGCTTCCAATAAAACTCATACTCCGCGGGCCCCTTCGGCTAGTTAATAAAAGTAAGATGTAGATAGAAAATAAAAAAAATGCACGAACAGAAACTCAACTCAGCCTGGTCTGTGAGTCTCATTATGATAAGAACGTAAAAATAGAGAGAAAAAAACCGTTTCAGATCTTCGTTGCTGTGCAGCTCTTACAGTTGGTCTAAAATTGGTTCACATATGGTCACACTTTAGAACCCTGCCTGCATGACTTGGTCATAATGGGAGACACACAGTTGTGTATTAGAGGCTACATGCTGTATGCTATGGGAGACATTCATGTATTGGGCTTGTAGAATGTGGCGTCTAATCAGAGCAAACGCTTCAGGGAAAGTGTCACGTCTCTGGGTGAGGTGTGAAGAGGAAGGAAGGAGCCTGGCACAGGATCCGTAACGGTGATGGTGTATTTAATGAGCTGTCAGACACAGACCAACTCACACAATAATCATACTCACTAGTACCGGACAAAATCAACGAAAAGAGCGACACAGCGCTTGAATGTCTACTGACCCTTTAGGATGAACAAGATGTCCAACAAGGACCTTAGAACGTATGTTCGATTCTCACAAAGCAGAACAAGTAACATGGAACAATCGCACACAAAGACATGACCAAACACAGGGGAATGGGCACCAGGTGTCTGTGATGACGAGACCAGACAATCATGTGAAAAGAGGAGGGAACGATGGCAGCTAGAAGGCCGGAGAGAATGAACACCGAAGCCTGCCCACAGGTGGCGGTAGACTGGCTTCGGAGGGAGCTCTGACAGAAAGACGGAGGTGACAGCATGTATTGAATACCATTCAATGACCATTTCAGCTGCCACACATCAATGTGCGAGTGTTACAAAGGCTCTGTCGGCGGGTCAATACAAACTGAGGGTCTAGAGTGGTAGAAGTCACTGAAAATCACGGTTACATGAAGAATGTTTTCACGATGCACAGAGCAATACACCCTGCTACGTATGCGTAGCTGCAGACCAGTCAAGCGTTACTGATCTCTACTCACCCACACCAGCAGGCTCAGGAACAGTTTCTTCTTTACTGCTGTTAACATGCTGAACTCTAAACCTTGCATGCACACTGCGCCATTATTTTATTTTCCATTTGCACAATGTATTCTTGCCTAGACACTGCAAACGTATTTATTTTATCTGTCATTTGCACAATACATAATGTAGTACTCCTCTTGCTACCACATGTCATACTCACTTCTAGCCTATTTATTATATTTGCCTTCTGCACATTGCTTATCGTTTGTACTATCCATTCATCACTTGCACAGATGTTCTACGCTGGTGTTGCCTTCTGCACATTTGCAGTTTGCAACATTGTTGAACTGAATACCTGCGCATTTATTTATCCATGTGAATTGCACATCCTCGCGCTGTACTCCATATCTTTTTTTTGCACTGCTCTTTTGTACTTCTGTTTGGATGCAAACTGCATTTTGTTGAGCTGTACTTGTACTGATCAATGACAATAACATTAAATCTTAATCTAATCCAATCAATTAACAGGACTTGCTGCTATTGTCTTGGTGCCAGATACCACAGGACACCTTCACGGGTCTTGCAGGTCCATGCCGTGGGTTGGCACGGTTTTGGCACCATGCAGAGGACCAACAGCATATTTGACTGGTAATATTATTTTGCCTCAACAGTGAACATTCACAATAGGGTTTGCAGGTTGAATGTAACATGAAGTGTTTCTGGAGTGCAAACATGACAAGGCACTAGATATCAAATACAAACATTTTATATTTCTAAAGTCTTGTTATTATTGCTAAATGAAAATATGTAACACCCTTGGTTTAATGATTCATTATAGTCCACAACAGCAGGACCAGCTAGCAAAGCAAATGTGTCCAACTATGTGATTATTCGCTGTGTGTTTGTCCATTTGACAAACATTAGACATCTACACACAATTAACACACAAACAAAGACACGCTCATGAACAAGGATTGAGATGCTAGCTCATTGCTTATTGCTTTGCAGGCTCATTATTTTACCAGAGTAGAGAACGGCCAGTTTGTTTGAGGCTAAAGCGTTTTAACGGTGACACACACCACACAGGCTCGGTCAAACACACCTACATTTAAACCTTTCCCAGGGCAATTTCTTCAGGAAAGGTCTCTGTGTTGTCAGAACAAATGCTCTGGACCACAACAACAGGAAACACATGTATGGGGGGAGGGAAAGGGCAGGGCCCAGTGCTCCCTGGGTCAGGCCATCACTGAGTCCAGCCGGCTGACACTTCCTCATCCGCCCCCACGGGTCGGAGGGCACACCGCTTGTAGTGGCCTATCAGTCCCGAGCACGGCTCCAGGAAGTGGAGGGGAACAGGGCAAGAAGGGAGGGATGTGGACAGGGTTCAGTCAACTAAATGTGTCACATTTCATCATTTCTACGTATCCTATTGGAAGGTCTGACTTGTTTTTGTCATGAATGTGCCTCGTTCTGGCCCATGGACCTCAGTGTCAATATAATCCATGATCTGTTTCTACTGCAGAAACCACAAATCCTTGAAACATGTGTCCAACACAAGTGAAAACGCAGTGCCCAAAAATGCACTCTAGTGTGTAACCATGACAGAAAACCTCCTGAGGGGCACACTAATCTTTCAGTTTTCTCTTGAAACATGACACTGTCATGGCCTGCACGTGCACTCTGTCATGGCCTGTACGTGCACTCTGTCATGGCCTGTACGTGCACTCTGTCATGGCCTGTTTGTGCACTCTGTCATGGTCTGTACATGCACTCTCATGGTCTGTACATGCACTCTTATGGTCTGTACATGCACTATCATGGTCTGTACGTGCACTCTCATGGTCTGTACGTGCACTCTGTCATGGCCTGTTTGTGCACTCTATCATGGTCTGTTCATGCACTCTCATGGTCTGTACGTGCACTCTGTCATGGTCTGTACATGCACTCTCATGGCCTGTACATGCACTCTCATGGCCTGTAGATGCGCTCTCATGGCCTGTAAATGCACTCTCATGGCCTGTACATGCGCTCTCATGGACTTACATGCACTCTCATGGCCTGTACGTGCACTCTCATGGCCTGTACATGCACTCTCATGGCCTGTACATGCGCTCTCATGGCCTGTACATGAGCTCTCATGGACTTACATGCACTCTCATGGCCTGTGCGTGCACTCTCATGGCCTGTACATTCACTCTCATGGCCTGTACATGCACTCTCATGGCCTGTATGTGCACTCTGTCATGGCCTGTACGTGCACTCTGTTTCCCACTGAGTTTAGGGAAAGATAATCTCCTGCCTATTCCAAGGTCTTAGTGCTCAGCCAATGTCAATGTTTTGCTGTGCAATAGCGTTGTGGGAATAAGCTTAAGGGCTAAAGTGGTACAGAGGAAGTGCCCTTGCTTCCTGGCCACCATAATATCACTAACACTTTTACCAACAGGTGGAGTTAGTGCTATTTTTAATCAAATGTAGGGATGTATGTGGTGGTTAGAGTGCCTGTGAGGATCATCACGTTGGGAGAAAGGTAACATCCGGCTTAACATGTGCCTTGGTAGACACATGTCTCAACATCGACTGTCCCAAGTCTGCTGGGAGGTGAAAAGGCAAACCCTCAACTTAAATACCCAGCTAATCACAAAACCCAAACCTGGTGTGTGTAATCCAAAACAACCCAGCCATGTGCACCCCACTAAAATATCCTGAGTGGGGACCTAGTGTCCACTTGTGACACTCAACAGTTGATCTTAGATCAAGTGCAAGGCCACATTTATATAGCTCCCAGCTTGTGCTCTGATCTATTGTAGTCCTCAATAAATAATAGTCTGAAATAATCGTTTGAAAGCATGGATGGGGAGGAATAGGCCGTCAAGTTTACAGAACTGGAAGGATTTGTATATAAGGTTTTGAGAAAAACTGAGATTCAGAATACATTTGACAGTTTCCATGGCAATTAAAGGCTCTCTCTCTCTCCATGGTCACCATAATAGTAGAAGGTTAATGGCAGTTACTGGTACAGTGTAGAATACACCATCAAAGCAGAAAATGGGGAAGCCCAAGAGTAGAGGCATGCATTGAAGCCGACGACCCCATAATACAATGGAAGTCACTCTCAGCCCCTTCACTTTAGTCACACAAGCTTGACAACAGAAAAGCCTCTTGAACATATGTTGTGTTTTGACAGATGCACACCTCACCTAAGAAGCAGATATGCTCAATTCAAGGCCTAAAGTAAATAAGAGTTTTTTTATTACATTTTAAAAAGAATCACTGGCAGCCCTGGCATGGTCCCGCTCCAGAGAGCACATCCAGCATGATTATTCAAATTTACAATAAATTGTTATCATATTTTCGATATCATTCTTTTGTTGCTATATGGTATGTCCTCCGTGTTCCTCACTTTTGTTTTCAATATACGTTCAAGTTGAGATTAAAGTAATGAATGCTCTACTCTCTAGAAACCCTGATGAAGACACAAAAAAACAGCTTTCTCCCATAGAGCTATTGTTAAAATGATCTAACTATCCATGTCAGAGACACAGACTCCATCTGAACATTAAGGTATTCTGTTGGGTCTATGTTTTAGTAGTCTGGGGTTTTGCGTTCCACCAGGAGAAATAACCTCTAGCCCAAAGAAAATTGAGCTTGATTCAGATTGCACAGGTCCTCAGCTGGGACAAAGATTCCTCTTTTAGCTGAACAATTAACCAAATGACACAGGAGTGGATTCGAGACATAGGCTATCTGTGAATGTCCCCCAGGGTTCAGCTGAAGCTTGGACTTGTAACCAACTTAACATTTGTGTACATGATAAATAGATCTTTTTTATTTCCAGATCTTAACAATTTGTCTTCATGGGGTAGTGTGTCTAGATTGATTGCAAAAAATAACAAATTGAATCAATTATGAATTAGGTCAATAACACAACAACATGTGGAGTACGTAAAGGGAATTAAAAGCAAATAAAACTATAACTCACAATGTCTATGACCTGCCGAACTCAGACATTCTTTAGTTATGTCGGCCTAATTATAAGTTGCTGAGCACCACAAAGCTTTTGAATCTCCCCCAGTTAACAGATAGAATGACTACGAGTGCGGCCACAATGCATTCCAGTTATAAGGAACTCCTTGAAGAAGAAAAGCTGTGCACAACAGCTGTTGCATAATATCAGATGACTAACTAAAAATCACAGTCACACTAACCAGCACACATCTTCTTTATGGAAAAGTATTAAAACAGGGACACAGGAATTTGCATACATGGCAGAATTGTACTAAACAGACTTTAATGAACTGACTACAGAAAACATACTGGTGTGTGTTAAGTTAAACTACAATGACCAGGCTATCCAAACTATCCAAAGAAACTAATACATTATAAAATGCAGACACAATTACTTTATCAGATTTTCCTATAAAACCTTAGACTGTACCAAACAAAGAGCATAATACATTACATTCTAACCTCATTACGTCAACGTAAAATCTAACTCAGAATAACACATGTTTATCACCCAAATAGAATTGGATAGGAGACAATCTATGTAATAGTTACAGAACACTGCTGTTAGAGTAGGATTTCGGAACAGATGAGCTGAAAGTCCACTATGTTGTATGTATATTTGTCTTTGTGCTCTCTGCAAACAGATGTTAATGGTTTGTTTACTGAATGGCCTCATGCTAGGATTTGTTTGTGGCTGTATATGCGCAAGTATATGCGCAAGATTCCTCACCCAAGTGTGTTTGTGTTGCTTTAAAGTGCCTTGCGGTTAAACTAGGCAAGCGCCATCATGGGAACGCAATGTGTATGAAATGTGATCTGCTTTTTAACAAAGCCTTGTGATCGGTATCATGCTAAATCACAACCAAATGTGTCACGTCTGCAAAGTGAGGCTTATTTGAAGCAGTGTAGTTTTATGCTTTTAATGTATTTTCCACTAGGAGCGTTGCGGAGATAAAGCAGAGGCCCAGAAAGAAACACATAATTAAATATCAAATCACAAAGGGATCTCAATGAGGCAAAAAATCTTACCCATTCACCTTACACATAGCCTAAATAATGTTCCCGTGAAATAAGAATGCCGAAACTTCAAATATTTACCAAATAACATCTCTAAATGACTAAATAGTTTAACCAGTTTCATCTAAATAAAAATTTAGAAGGTATAAATATTACATGTTTCTGATAAGATTTTAGTTAAACTTGTATGCATATTTTACAGTGGTACATTTTATAATTTGATATGACATATTGCGATGTTGTTTTACACTATTGTGATGACGTGGCGATAGGATTCTTGGGCTTCATCTTTATTTATTTCATTTAAACACCTCAAAATTAAATGTACCAATTGTTAGTTGCTCCAACCGTAATTACCTTCCTCAACAAGTTTGTAGTGGTGTAGAACTGTGTAAAATGAACCACCCTAGTACAATGGGTTTTGGAAACGCAAAAGGCAAATAGCACAAGCACACATACACAAGGACGGACACGGATTGAGCAGTCAGGGGCGTATTTATACACACATAATGACTAATTGGAACCTGGTGTGGAAACTGGGAAGACCAGACAAGACCCGACATAGAGTGTAATATGGGATGGGGCGGTGATGGCTAGTAGGTCGACCGCTGAAGCCGTTGTGTGCCAGGAGGGGGCGCCGATGTCGCTGGACTTGATAAGGTGCGTCATTTCCCGACATGACCGGAAGAGAGAGTTTTGCGTGCCCAGATTATTATTCTGTCACGTATGATGGATGGGATGTATAGGACCAGCAGGACACTGCGCAGGTGAACGCTCCGTGCACAGAGCTCGCTGGATCTTAATATCCAACTTCTATACCATCGGCGCCAGAATACTGGACTCTACAAGACTTTAATGTACCTTTTTAATCACGGGGAATTTCAACCGCAAGGCGGTTGCAATCTTGGAAAATGTTACATCGCAAATGTGTGAACGCTAGAAGGATAATTGGCCGTGAGACTGTTGGCCGGACCCAGAGATACACAATAGTCCAATAATTTCACTCTTGGACTTGTATCTCGTCTTAATTATTCTATGACCCAACCGCGCTAACATGTTGTCAGATGTTTTTAATTAGAAACGCCTCACATCATATGCTCTAGCTATGACTGTCGCTTCCTGAACCCTGTCACCCACCTTCCCTTTCCTCAACAAACCTTCTTCGTCAAGCTCACTTACAATCAATCATGTGTCTTGTTTAGGCGTAGCTGCAAAAAAGATATGGCTTGAGTCAACTTGACATCATTCACTTACTCTGGACTTTTCACCCAACGGCTAAGCTAACTAGCTAACTACTGTAGCTGACAAAACTAGTCAGGAGCTTATTTAATTGTGACCAATATTTCTACAATATACTGTAAATTGCTCACTGTTCAAACATTTGTGTTAGAGTGACATGCATCTGATCAGAGTACATAACACAACATCTACTATTTTTAATTGACCTCAGGTTAAATTATTAACGTTCACCACAGTGTAGTTGTTAAATGGCTACCCAGTTAGCCAGGGACAGTAGCAAGTAGGGCGATAGTACGATGCCTGGTGGATTTTTCTTAGGACTGGTTCCTTGACTGTAGAGTGTGCCAATACAATTTTTTGATGTATGAAGCCATGACAAAAGGGTCTCTTTTCTTATGTCAACTTTTCTTATGTCAAGAGGGATTATGATTTATAGAATGACAACACAAGCAAATGTTTAAGTACAAGCGTTTTAATAGAGCACCAAAACACAATTTTCCTCCATTTGTCTTTTCAAACATGCATATGAACTAACAACTCTCTAGAAGATGTATTCTATCCTGTTTGAAAACAGTTTCACACCACATTGTTTAAAAAGGACGCGGGCGATCTCGTGGTCGCCTTAATTGATTGCCAGTCTCGTCCTCCAGTCACAACTGATTTCTATCGAACAAGCTAGGTTTATTCCTAAGCATTAGGGCTATGTTTCGAAGGACAAACAGCACTTCTCCGTCATGGGAATTTTACAATAGATGGATAGATGCATTTAGCATATTAGCTGTTTGACCAGGGGTGGAGTGATCTGAGTGAATGCTAACATTGTGCTGTATTGATCTCATGCCTAGTGTCTCTGCCCACTTATCATCCATTGCCATGCCACCAGCTGGCTCTGGGTGAAGTTAGACAAACCAACGTGTCTTGATTTCTTCTATGTAGCTCTCAGATGGTGTCCAAAGCTTATGACAAATTAATGTCTGGTTGATAGCTCATAGACAGACACGGACACACACATACACAGACGGACACAGACACACACATACACAAACACACACACACACACAATCAATCACAGACACCCAGATACACAGACATAGACACACACAAACACACACACACACACACACACACCACTGTGGCATCCACATTGGTACCTCACACAAATTGTGGTGTCACAACTTACAGTTCTGTGTAAATTAGTCAACTATGTGTTGTTTGTGGTGTTTGTATTTATGTTAGATCAGTGTTGTCTGGTTTCCTTAGCCCTTGTTGTATCTTGTTTTTTATAGTTGTGTGCGGATCATTGGATCTGCAATCTTGCTGCTGCTCTTGTTAGTGCCTTTTATGGGGAGTCAAAGATCAATTATGCATGACTGTGTTGTGAGTGTGTAAACCTGACTGTGTAATTACCTTGCATTGTTGAATGTTTACTATGAGGTTATACACTTGACAAATAATATTGTTTTCCCATGCATCACCATAATCGCTCCGCGCTGCAACAAAATCTCACCACTCGTTACAGGTGCGTATACTTTTTATATCCACTGTATTTTAAAACTTTCCACATCATTGTAAGGGACAGAGCCCTGGTCTCTGAGCCTGTCCCCGTCTCTGAGCCTGTCCCCGTCTCTGAGCCTGTCCCCGTCTCTGAGCCTGTCCCCGTCTCTGAGCCTGTCCCCGTCTCTGAGCCTGTCCCCGTGTCTGTCCCAGTCCCCGTGTCTGTCCCAGTCCCCGTGTCTGTCCCAGTCCCCGTGTCTGTCCCAGTCCCCGTGTCTGTCCCAGTCCCCGTGTCTGTCCCAGTCCCCGTGCTGCAGTCCCCGTGTCTGTCCCAGTCCCCGTGTCTGTCCCAAAACCTCCCACCAGCTCACTCCAGTCCCAGGTGCAGTACTCCAGACCCAGAGCTACTTTTATATCCACTGTATTTTAAAACAGTCCTGTCCCCCCCAATCCACATCATATTGGAAATGGAACATATCTCTAGTGCTGTATTTCTCAAAAAAAAAATCTCTCTGAGCTCTCTTGCTTTGTTTTCTCTTGTCTTATCCCTGATTTCTTCCTCTACTGGTCTTCTCTCAGCTTGATGCTTGTTGGCTGTTTTTAACGCCGTGAAAATAAACACTGGCCTTGGGAATCAATGTTCGTCCAAGAGCAAATTGTCTCTGATAAAACCTCAGCATTATATAACAGGACGTTTTTGGGGAGTTCAGATCACAGTTTATTTAACTTGATTTCTTTAAATAGGATCTGATTGGCTGGAATGAGGCCTCCATGGCCCGGGGGGAGGGGTGATGTTGGGGGAGGGATGTGAAGGGCGAGGAGTAACTGAAGTTTGTTTTAAATGTTTGACATGGAGTTTTTGAGCTAGTCTGCACAAACTGTCCGTCATTTAAAATTACTCAGAGACAACTTTCTGGAAGGTTCACCTCTCTTCACAGAGCAATGCTGGATCTCTGTCAGAGTGACCATTGGGTTCCTGGACACCTCCCTGACTAAGGCCCTTCTCCACCAATCTCTCAGTTTGGTCGGGCGGCCAACTCTAGAAAGATTCCAGGTGACTTCATGGTTTGGGTTGTGCTCTGACATGCACTGTCAACTGTGTGACCTCATTTAGACAGGTGTGTGCCTTTCCAAATCATGTCCAATCAACTGAATTGACCACATGTGGATTCCAATCAAGATGTAGAAACAGAATCAGGCTGTTACATAACACCATGTGAAAAAAGTGCTGTGAATACTTTCCGGATGCTCTGTATATAGCCTATTTACATTGCTAAAAGCAAAACTTAAACTAAATCAGAGACAATGTGGAAGCGTTTCTCTCTATGTATGAATTGAAAACAAGTTTCCCAGATATTTGGCCACAGAGTTACTTAGAAAGTCCAAAATCAACCGAAAATGCGAGCTGACATAAATGAATGACTGCAACCTGGCAAAGATCAATTCTTTCTAAATGTTACAGAAGGCTCATTATTCCGTCACTGTTACGACGGACAGTCAAGCTGATGGCCCTCTAGCCTTGGTTCCAATGCCTTGGGATTTTTCCAATTTCCACATAAATTTACAACATCCAATCCCAGACTGCAAGCCACTATGTGTGTTTGTATGTGGTCTTGTGAGTGTGTGCATGTGCAATTATGTTTTGTGATGTTTTTCTTCGTAAGAAAAGGCTTCCGTCTTGCCACCCTACCCCATAGCACATACATATGAAGAATACGGGAGATTGTTGTAATATGTAGCACAAAGCCAGTTCTTGCCAGAAATTCATACAACTTCTTTAATGTTTCTGTAGGCCTCTTGGAAGCCTCCCTGACCCGTTTTCTTTTCGCCTTTTCATACATTTTGGAGGGACGGCCAGTTCTTGGTAATTTCTCTGTTGTGCCATATTTTCTCCAGTTGATGCTGACTGTCTTCACTGTGTTCCAAGGTATATCTGATGCTTTGGAAATGTTGTTGTACCCTTCTCCTGACTGGTAGCATTCTATACTGAGATCTTTCTGATTCTTTGGAAGCTCTCTGCGGACAATGGCATTCGCTCTGAGATGCAGCTAAGAAAATGTTGGGAAATCATCACATCATCACTGCATTGTCTTGTCTTCACAGACACCTGGGGCCCATTCCCTCATTAGTACTTGTATATGGATTCCCTGTGTTTGGCCATGTCTCATCATTACACACACCTGGTGCCCATTCCCTCATTAGTACTTGTATATAGGTTCCCTTTGTTTGGCCATGTCTTTGTGTGGTATTGTTGCATATACGGCGTGTCTGTGTGTTCAATGTTACTTTGTCTAAGCTGTGTTTATACAGTTGGAGCTTTTTGGCCCTCTTGTGAGTGGCTTTGTGAAGCGCTACGTCGTCGGGTTTTTCTATTTTATTGCAAGTTCCTTTTGTTGGACTTTGTATTTTGGTTGGTTGCGGTGGACACACAATATAAAAAGCAACTCAAGTAATCCGCTCACGTACTGGATCCTCCTTTTACTACACATCTGGAGTCGTTACACCTTTGCTCAAACCTTTCACCATGTCTCTCTCAGATGGGTAAACATTTGGTGTGAGGAGTAACTGCTTGGTATTTCCAGATGTCTAATGAATATAACGTATTAATTATTATAATATGACCTAAAAAAAATACCAGCTTTGCCAAAAAAAGGAGAACTAAGTTTTTTACTTTCACAAACATTTCCTTTTAGAAGGATAAATAAAGTGGAACTTGAACAAACTCAGTAATACAATTACTTGAGATAACTTTACTATTACGATGGAATAGAGAAGAAAGAATGAATATTTTCAATTGAATGAAAATGTATTTTTTACTGCAAGATCAGTAAAGTTGAGATAGCGCTCGGCTAATGGGTCGCCTTTATGCATTAAGTAGGTTTCTAACCCATTGCTTTCTACTCCAGAACATTAACACAAACACGAAAGGCTTATTAGCATACACTTTTGTTTGTGTTTATTCTTGTCATGGTGAACTTTTTAGGCTTACTGTTTTAAAATGTAAAAATGCCTCTCATTGAAAGGCATGATTTGACCAGGACTGATTACAAGTGACACGTTTTCTGGGTTTGCTAGTTGCCAGTTGCTTGTGTTTTCTTTACATTAATTACAGCTTTATGCGATATCTCAATTACCTTGCAGTTGAAGTCTATAAAAGGTTTGAGCATGGTGAGTCCGTTAGTCCTTTCAAAAATGTGTTGAATTACATTTACATTTTGCGCATTTAGCAGACGCTCTTATCCAGAGCGACTTACAATAAGTGCAGGCATTTCACATATAGCTAAAAACACACATCAAAAAGGCAATAAGTACATTGTTCCTGGGTGGGTGCAGGGGGAAGTGCTAGAGATAGAAGAATGATTCGGTAGTGAAGTTTCAAACGGTCGAGAGTTGTGGAGCTCCATTCATGGAGCTACTGGAGGTACAATTTGAAGAGGAATGTTTTTAGACGTTTTTTGAAGATTGGTAGAGAGTCCGATGATCTGATCTCCAGAGTGGAGTTGTTCCACCATTGCGGGGCAAGCACGGAGAACAATTTAGACTGAGCAGATCGAGAGTTGCCCTCCCGTAGGGATGGCACTACCAAGAGGCCTGAGGTGGCAGAACGAAGTGCTCGCGTGGGTGTGTACGGCTTGATTAGTGACTGGATGTAGGAGGGGGCGGTTCCTCTTGTTGCCCCATAGGCTAGCACCATGGTTTTGTAGTGGATGCGTGCTTCGACCGGGAGCCAGTGTAGTGTGCGGAACAGCTGAGTGACATGGGAGAACTTTGGTAGATTGAAGATCAGGCGGGCTGCTGCATGAATCAGCCGGATTAGATTGAGCAATAAAAGTACCACTTGTGGTCTTCTGAAAATAACAGTCAAAAACAGTCAATTTGGACAGTCATAAACACGACACCACAGAAGATTGTCTAATGTAAATTGCTCACTAAAATGTGTATTCCAGATGGGCTAGGTAATAAACGATGCTGTTAAAAAGCATTTTTCACTTGCTATTCAGAGGTCATAAAACAATCATTGATAAGCAGTTCAGGCACACATCCCACTGAATTAAAAAGTAATTTTGTTTCATTTCTATAATTCTAGTACTTTTGCTCGGTTTAAAAATGATTACAGTTTAAAATACACCCGGAACCTTATACTTGTCAATGAAAGCAGACTGCTGATTGGCCAGCTCATCCTTCCCTAGACATCTGATTGGGCAGCTCATCCTTCCCTAGCCATCTGATTGGCCAGCTCACTCTTCCCTAGACAACTGATAATCTAGGACTTTTTAAAACAGTTTATTCAAGAGTCAGACATTTTTTTAAATCATTTTATTCTCAAATGTAAGCTTTGGCCTCGAACATGGCAGAACACGAGTCCACGTCAGCATTTCTGTGTGAGCTAAGACAATAATTTCTTTCAAAAGTACGATTGTCACTAGGCCATATTTTGAAGCTTTAGTGATTGGGAATAAGGGGGTTTGTGGGGGCATCCGGGCCTGGTAATACACGGTCCCCACAGTACAGAACAACCGTCTCGCTAACTCCACATCTGTAGTCGCTCAAAGTTTCCATGTGCTGGCTTGATGAGCCACAACACATGTTGGGCTCAGGCAGACTTTGAATCAACAGAGCTAGGAGGATAGGGAGTGTGTGTTTCTGTGTGTTTCTGTGTGTTTGTGCTTTGGGAGTGTGAGTGTATGTTTATGAGAAGGGGGAGATGTTCTTGGCAGAAGCACAGTCAGGAATTAGACATCTTTGTTTGCCAAGGACAAGTTTACCTCTGTACTGCCTACACTCTTTGCAGGGAATTAGCTGAGAAAATGTGCTAGTCTTTTTTAATTTAATTTTTATTTACCTTTATTTTAGCAGTAGAGGTCATGATGAGACTGAATGTATTTCATTTTACAGATGGGCCTTGTTCAAATGGTTTAAAACACACGTATACTGTTCAGTATAAATCTAAACACACATCAAGAGCATGTCATACAAAATGTAAAGTTGCTTGGAGATTAGTACAAATGTGAGAGACAAAGAAACCAGAGAGAAACGTTAGAGAGATCTCCACAGCCACTCTTGATACCCTGGCTGTCTTAAAGCTTTTTCATTTGCGCTGTGTCAATAGATAAGCAAGGTGTGGTACGCTGGAGAGCTTTACAAACAGAACGTTTGCGATACACTGATTCACAAGTCTTCAAAGAGGGAATGTATTTTTTCACATACAGACTGCAGTGATTTGTGCTTTTACAAATCAATCAGGTTAAGAGGCTCAAGTAAATGATGGAATTCAAATCCAGTGTACAAAATCTTAAACATTTCTTGGACTTCGACAATGTCTGAGTTTTTTTCCAATCAGATGTTGGGCACACATTATTTCACATCCCTTTTCTCATTTACGTTACAATGACTGTAGCAAAAGTATTCTGTCATTTGTGCAGTTTTTACATTTTTGTCCAGGTCAACAAACTTAGAAGCAGGTCAAGACATTCTGCAAAGCATCTGAAGGCAGAATAAAACATCCTTTTACACCACATGTGAGCAGACTCTGCTGTTTGTGAACTACAAACATATGCGAAAATATTGCATATTGCAGCATACCTTAGGCACATTGATGACATAATTCAAAAATCTTTACGAGTAAAGTTAATAAGTCAATAAAATACTTAAAAACAAAAATACTGCTAAATTACAAGGTCTAACATTTAATTAAATTCATTAATAAACAATTGATGTTTATTTTGAATAGATTTACTAGTTAAGATCAAATTCATTACGTTCACATAATTTTCCATCTGAAACCTTTCTGGCTGACAAATGTCTGAGACAATAAACTAACTGTCAATATTATAACCTATTAAACGAAGAAAATATTCCCAAAAGACCTGCTTTACTGTAGGATTGGGATTCATTTTGAATGGGGATTGTTTTTTAAAATTGTGTGAGTTTGGAGGAGCTGGGCAATTTCAATGGTGGTAATTATGTGACCTGAGGGCCCATTGTAATTCTAGCTAGACAGAACAGTTTGTAATAATTAAGTTAAACGGGTCATCACCTATATCAACGGGGGAGCTTATGGACCGGACCCGGAGGATGATACCAGAAATGATGACATACCGGGTATACAGTTACAAATACACAGCCTGGTCTACATATGGGGCCAATCACAGCAGAGCAGAGACTAAATAAGCCTATATTAGTTAGTGGATATGATTACAACCTAGAGTGTTTCCTGGTCAGACCTCTTGTTAAGGCCACCAGCCCTGATTAGAATGATCCCACAGCTGCGGTTTTACCGCACGCCCCTGACTCATAACATCTTTGACCTTACAGTCTCAGACCTGGTCAATACGGCCATCCTGATGCGTCTGTGATCCTGTCAGCCAGGGGCCAAAGCGGGCTGAGACACCAGGAGCCGGGTCCTAAGGGCCTGCAGGGTGGTGTCGACCGGTGACGGAGAGATCATTACAGCGGGATTAGCACTGGGGATCATCCAGGGATTACATAGCAGGCAGCTGTGGTGGACGGGGGGGGGGGGCCCTGGGAACCCACCAGCTCAGCTGGAACAATCCGTCCCCACGCCCGCGGTGAGAAACCATCTGACTACCTCACCCGTCCCCTCCCCCCTGTCAGAGGCCAGTGGTGGGCCGGAGAGGGCCGTTGGCTCCTGCAGAAGACCCAGGCGTCTACGGTGTCACTCTGGGGCTTTGTGGAACATTGGAACTAAGCTCGTCCCTCGGGGGGGAACGGCCAACTGCTGCTGCATCTATCTTTTTGCGGTGGGAAAGGAGACTGCGGTGGCGAGAGTGTGGTCACTGAGGAACGTGAGAAAGTGTCTGAGCGGGCAGACAAGATCAGCCGCAGAAAATGATGGAGGGTTAACACTTTGCAGGCCACAGACAGACCACTGACTGACCACAGACAGGTCATTGACAGACAGCTCACAGACAGATTAGCCACAGAAATCGGCAGACACACCAGTCACAGGCAGACAGGCCATAGACAGGTCAAAGACAAATAGGCCACAGACAGACAGGCCACAGACGTGTCACAGATAGGCAGGCCATAAAGGCCGTAGGCAGAGAGGTCACCGACAGACTGGCCACAGACACATGTGCCTCAGACTGGCCAGACAGACTAGCCACAGACACATGGCCTCAGACAGACCACAGACAGACTGGCCACAGACTGGCCACAGACACATGGCTTGGCCTCGATAGAGCAGCAGGTTGGCTAAACCTCCTAACTTGGCACTGGAGTTAGCATGATTCAAATGAATAAATGGAAATGTACACAGAGTTTAAAGGTTTTTGCAATGTCCCATGAATGAGCTGCGTCCCGGTTGTCAAACCCAGGGCACAAAGACGCGTTACATCATAAAAGTTATGTAAGGTACCGCAGATAGATGGAGGGAAATAGGAACGAATGATTGGATCCGTTTGACGTCAGACTCATTCAGTTTCATCAAGAGGCCCTGTTGACAACAATTGCCTTTATACTGGTTGCTTAGTGATGGCCGGCAGAAACAACACCATGCTGTGGAAATAAATTGTAAATGTGTATAGATGACATTAAGACATGGGAACACAAGTGCTTGAATATTATAGCACTGCTTAGCTTCATTGTTAACAGAGATGGCAGTACGCTTCGTGGTTAGAGTGCTGTTAGCAGTTAAAAAAGCCCAGAAAACATACACACAACAGACCTTGTGTCAAATACTATTTCCATTCATTTAAAATACTTTACTTGTGCTAAGTATTCCAAATTAGTTCAGATGGTCCAACTGTGTTTACCATTTAAAATCCTATGGGTCATTTTAGTTGAGCTATTCGAAACCATTTCGCATAGTTTTCCTCAGCTTGTTTGAGTTTGCCTGGTGCACCTGAACCTAAAGCCGGGATAAAGCCTGATTTCAATGATAGCGTTCTATGAAAAAGGGGTTTTGGATCTAAAACGCGCACACACGCACACGCACACACACACACACACACACGCACACACACACATGCACATGGACCATGCCAATCCATTACACCCAAACACACCTCAATGGTCTAGTAAGTGTTTGCATGTAGGTTGTTCTACTTTGTTAGTGGCTATAGCACATTGGTAGACTGAGTGGGGGTTGTCTGTGGTTGTGAGGGACTGAGGAGAGAGTGTGGCCACGTATAAAGACAATGATTGTTGCCTCGCATCTCCCCCTGTGTTTATTAACCCAGGCCCCTGACCTCCCTTTCGTGGCACCGGGCTTAGCGTCTGCGGGGCCCCAAAACGCCTTTGACTCAGAGACCAAATCCCCAGTTGTACCACTTACAGTAATCACAGCATATTATTGGGTATTCACTAAAAAATAACAGGCGCAGAATCTTTCACCCTAATGAAACGGTTGAGTGCTGGGGAAAAGGGGGACGTGGTCTAGACCCTAAAAATAGGACGAGTGGGAACTGGCGAAGGGCCCGGTTTCTGGAATTTGTGTGGCCGAACAGGGACCACTAATAGTTGCTGGTTTTCAGGCATAATCTTGTTTAGATTTTTGAGGGTTTTATGCACCATTCCTCCAAATGCCCTTTCACCCCTCCATGCCTCCCTCCATCCTGCTGTCAGACGACCTCTCCTTAGCTCTGCTCTGTTGCCCCTAGCCAGAGGAAGTGGGGTCTCCCTGGAGCCATGGCAGGGGCTCCCATAAATACAGGGGTCAGGGTAATTCTGTGAGGAGAGGGTGTGGAGCCCAGTCTTTGGAGGGTTAATACAATTAGGCCAGAACGGACGGATCCAATTAAAAACAAAAACATAATTCGGCGATAGCAGATAGCAGACGTGATAAATGTGTGATATTTGTGTCTCAGCTACAGTGCTCTGGCCAGTCCACGGAGCTAAAGTGTAATCACAATCTACACCACTATTAGCCCGCGTAGCCTTTCTCTCACCGTGTTTTTGTCGACGCTACTTAAAACCAACAGCTGTTTCTCATCTTGCTTCTCCGAGCCCCTTCTCTCCCGTCCATCCATCTTTCCCCATCGCTAACGTTACCCCGAACACTCTCCAAACGCCAGCGGCCACGGTCCACGGATCCCAGGAAGGGCGGGGGAAACAGAACACACCGGCCTGCCGTCGGGACGGGAGGTGCGGTAACCGGAATTAGGACTTTTCCCGGTGAGTTTTCACGTCGCGGGAGGGAGCGGGGCCGTGTGAAGGAGGCGCAAGAGAGGATTGTGCGGTCCGTGTTTGAGTGGATGTGTTTGGGTCAGTCTGTGTGCGTTTGTATGTGTGTGTGTGTGTTCTCGGTCACAGAGAGCTCCATTCAGTACGCGTCACGCTCCTACCTGTACACGAGCAGATTACTCCTTTACATGGCGAGTGGGTCCTGTACAGTGAAGCATTTGTCCGTCACGGACACTAGTCCGCTGTGCTAGCTGGTGGGATGTGTTCTGTTTGTCTAATTATCCTCTTAACTGGCGACGAGGAAAACACATTTTAAGGCTGTTTTCTAAGGGTTTATTAGATCAACACAATGGTAAACAACCCAAATATAGCACGCATGTGCTGAACATGACTGTGTGAGTGTATCTCTCTCTCTGGCTCCTTTTCAGCGGGCAGCCCCGGGCCAGTCTCACCAACGGTCGCCGGATTTAAAAGCCCCTTTCCCGAAACATCATGCGTTGACTCGCGGCAGGGGGAGCAAAACAGTGTCTGGGAGGCTGAAATTAATGTGCGTGTGTGTGTGTGTGTTTGATTACATTTAACATTTGAACTTACGTGCTGTTCGCCGTATCCAGTCATTCACAGGCTCTGCCCCATTCTGAACGTTTATTTCCTCTACAGATTCTTCCCCAAACGATGCCCCGGTGTTACATATACACATCTGGACTAAACTGAGCATGAACACTTCGAGGTGAGGCCTGTCATATTCCCTGTCGGAACACGACGGCCAGAGACAACGTATCTTTGTCCGGGCTGTTTGCTTCGTGCACAGGGGACAGAAAGACAAACAAACATTCGGCGGAGGAGATGAAAGAGGACCGGAGTGATTGTAGGACAAGGTGAGACGGAGAGAGGGGACGGATGGAGAGTGGACGGGAGGGAGAGGGATAAGATCTGACCCTAATTATGTGGGTGAGATATAAGACGCTTCAGGGCAGTGTGGGTGTTGGGTGGTCTAATCCCAGCCCACACACTCCTAACCCAATGTTTTTGTTTTGTCCAACAGGAACACCAAGATCCTGTCTGCATCTACATTCACTTTGGACCAGAAGAACGATCAACGCTTTAGCTGTGTACACTGTACCAGGAAGTGATATGAACTTGTCTTCTTATTGTGATGGAGTTCTGTGGTGTTCGTAGGGAGAGTGCAGGAAATGTAGGTGCCTCGTGATAAGTGACTGAGTTCAAAAGTGAACCGTGTGGAGCAGTTATAGTTCAAAGGTTCAGCCGGTTAAAGACCTTATATTATACTGGACCGATAACTAGACTCTACAAGGATATACAGTCAAGAACGCTGCACTGCTTGTTTTGATTCTTACTGTCTGTCATGTTCTCTCTCTCTCTTCTTTCTGCTCTCTCTCTTCTTTCTGCTTTCTACTCTCTCTTGTGACGTCTATTCATTATGTTTACGTTCTCTTTCTCCAAACCCCAAGGGGGATATAGCTGGATCAATCTGTCCACCTGCAGCCAGTTAGAACTGTGACACTCCCCCAGCACGCACAGCGTGTGTGTCTGTGTGTGTGTGTCTGGGAGCGTACATGCGACGGTTCAAACGCCCACCGTGGGACGCTTTGTCAAGTCACCCGGCCGTTTGTCGCATCTACACGTATACGACGTGATGTGCCGTGTTACAAACACGCCTGAGGGCACACCGCGTCTCCCCGCCTCCCAAACATTCTCAGCCCTCCTCTCCCGTCCAACCCTGCCGCCTTTCCTCCAATACGATGGCGGTGGCAGTGTATTTTTTGGAGGCCCATTATTGGCTGGCTGTTTCTGCAGCAGTGCGTGGATAATTCACAGGTGTGTTCGCTGGGCAGTGTGTGTGGGTGTCCATGCGTTTTTACACAGTCGTGTTTGCACAGATACGATATATATACGAACGGTTACCCTTTATGGATGAGATAGAAAGCGCTCCTGAAGCAATGCTGCAGATTTCATCGCCACGCACACACGCACGCAAAACACGACGCTCGTACATTGCGGTGTATGGCTACGTGCAAAGCAGTAGCAGAGACCTGACGAACTCTCTCCGCCAACCTCACGCACACACACACACACACTCAACCAAACCAATAGCACAGGATCCAACCTGCCTCCACTTATTAACCAATCGGAATCCAGTGGAAATCCCTCGTAATCCCTTAGAAGTTCCATATAACTCCTTTATAAACATGCTAGTATGCCATATGCTTTACCCATCAAGCTCTGATTTTCCGACCGCCTGAGACAAAGGATGAAAGTCCACCTACAAGGTACAGTTACAGCCCCAGGGATGCCAGCCAGCTTCATCTGGTCACTGGGTTAGTGGGAGGGGGTCATGTGACTGGGGGAGGGGCTTGTACCTGACTACACTCATTTTGCCCTGTATAATAAGTCCCTGGAGATTTCAGGGCCTTCCTCTGTGATTATGGTCTATGTAAACGGAGCAGAGGTATTCCTGGTCCAGAATGGGAGTGCTGCTGCGGCATTCCTTGATAGGCCTGCGGTAACCTCCCTTCCCTGTCTCTTTCGTTACCTGTTCCTGGCTGAGTTCCAGTCTGACAGGCCCGCAGGATTAGATGTCTGTCAGTGCCTGGAGCTCCAATAACTCCTCCACCTCATCCCCCACCCGGTGAAACCTAGAGACCTGCACTGATTACACAGGGCGGTCTGTTGGATGCACGAACACACACACACGCACGCACGCACGCACACATGGGCACGCACGCGCGCGCACACACACACACACGCGCGCACACACACACATACACACCCCACACACACACACAAGTAGGGAACTCTTATGGTTGTAAACTCATGAAATACTGTAAATGGTATTTGGTTTCCAACAGTCTCTGGTTCTGAAATGTATTGTTGTCGAGGCCTATAGGTTTGTAGTATCAAGGGTCTGAACTGTATTGTAATGAAGGCCTATAGGTTGACAATATCAAGGGTCTAAAATGTTCGGAACACCATATGATTTATGTCAAATATCTCTGGATGACTGTGCTTATGTCATATGCGTTATTGTATCTATTCTAAGAGGCCAGGGAGAAGTTCTGACGCATGTTGGCAATCCAACAGAGACGGGGAATGAGAAACAGCTTGGGGGGAAATGGACTGTGTGTGTGTGTGTGTGTGTGTGTGTGTGTGTGTGTGTGTGTGTGTGTGTGTGTGTGTGTGTGTGTGTGTGTGAAAGAGAGGGAGAGAATGGGAATGAATGCAAGAAAAAGCCACGGAAAGACAGATGGAACGAGACTGAGAAGTGGAAAATGAGAGGGAAGAGGTAGAGAGAAAGAGAGAGAGAGAGAAAGAGAGAGAGAAAGAGAGAGAGAAAGAGAGAGAGACAGAGGGAGAGAGAGAGACAGAGAGAGAGAGACAGAGAGAGAGAGAGAGAGAGAGAATGCTACTGACCCAATTCCTGGTTTCGTTGGCTCTGCTGGATTTACACCTCAGGACCCTCACCTGCTATTCCCATTTATTTCTAGTAGGTGGAAGGAATGGCATGGGACTCACATATCACAATATCCTACACAGTTTCTGTCCAGCAGACTTCATCTGCATTGCTTACAGTTGATGCAGAGGAAAGGGGAACCAGAAAAACTAACAGGGGGATGGAGAGGTGGGTGGGGGGGAGGGGTCGAAGGGAGAAAGGTCGTGCATCAGGCTCTGCTCCGTGTGTCTTTGGCGCCCCCTTTGGGACAGTTTGGGTTTAACACTGGCATGCTTGTCCATTTGTCTTCGACCTTATCTGCCAGTCATTACACCAATGGAGACCAGATGCCCTGGAGACATTCCAAACAAAATGAATTTGTGCAGCATCGACAGAAAGAAGACCTTATGACGTAAAACATACTTCTCCCCACAGAACAGCAGGGTTCACTCAGCGTTTCCTACACCCAGAGAGCAGGACACAAGTGACAACCTAGACGCACACAGATACAAACAGACGCACATACACACAGAGGAACAGACACGCACACACACGGAGACAAACAGATGCACATACACACAGAAGAACAGACACGCACACACACACAAACAGATGCAGTGATATAGTGACAAGGAAATGGAAAACAATTGGGTTAATGCCTTGAAGAGAACAACGCCTAAAAGTAGCTTAGCACATGAAATCACAGGCCCAGAATAAACAGAAGAAATGAAGAGCGATAAGGAAGAAATTCACCGTCACTGAGAATACAGCAGAATGCCTGTCCCTCATCTGGCCATCCAGAAACAAGCAGAGTCCATTAAGCCAGCTGGTATTGGAGGTCTCTTTGCAAACCCAAACAGACGCAGAAGAGCTCCCGGCGAAAAATACAGTTAGACCAAAGCAAAAAATGAAACTAAACATATTTATTTATTTTAATTATTTGACATGTTTCTCAACCAAACACAAGGATAAAGATGCAAAAAGTAACACACAGGGGCAGAGTACCTGCCCACTGTAATTTAGCCAAAATAAAGACAAAACATTAGAAAGACCAGGTAAACATGGCATGAATATTGTAAAAAATTGATATTTCCCTTATATCATTCTGACTGGTAAAGATTTTGAAATCAAATCACACATGAGCAAACTCCAAAATACTGCTAATGCTATCTCAGAAGCAAGATGTGTGACCTGTTGCTATTTAAAAAGGACAACCGGTAGAACAGAAACTTAGTAAACTTCACCAGTACTATCTACTACCTATTTATTCATTTGTTTTTTTCTTGTCATGCTGAAGACAGAGGGAGGGAAAGGAGAAAACAAACCAACAACATTTTAAAGGTAATCAGTACAACATGTTTTATTATTCCTTTCCATCCATACAGTAACTATTTGCACAACTCTGTATCAAGTCAATTATATATTTTTTTCTTTTGGAACTTTCATATGTTCAATGTTTACTTAAAATGTGTTATTCACCCGTGGCAATGTCAACATGTTCCCCATATAAATGAAGCTTCTTTCAATTGTAATGTGACGAGAGCGAGAAATACAGAGATACAGTGGAAAAAATAATGACAGGAAAAAAAAGAAACAAGGACAGAGACTGACAGAGGACGAGAGACAGACATAGAGAGTGAGAGAGAGACAGAGAGAGAGAGAGAGAGAGAGAGAGAGAGAGTGAGAGACATAGAGAGAGAGAGAGAGAGAGAGAGAGAGAGTGAGAGAGAGAGAGACAGATGAAGATATAGTGAGTGATCAAAAGCAGAATAGATGCCAAGGTCAATGGGATGATCTGATTGGACGCCCCCATGGACAGACTGATTGGTGTTGATTGGTTCAACAGCAGGCAACCAGGCCAAGCTGCCAGTTGCCGTGGCAACGGGTATTGTTATGACAACAGTTTTTATTCCAAAGTCATCATGATTCTCATGGCTGGGCCGTACGCCACGCCAGCGGTTAGGTTGGTTGGACCGGTGCTGTTCTATCCAAACCGGCTCACACGCACACGATAAACGCTAAGTGGGTCCTCTGGCTGTCCAACTCTGACAATTTCTCCACAACGAAGTTAAAATGTTAAATGTTCTTAGGTTAGGTCGAGAATTGCACGAGTAGGCGCGAGTAGGTAACTCTGACCTTACCAACTGTAGAATTAGGGTTAGGGTTAGGTTAAATTAACCATAACTCTGACCTTACCAACTGTAGAATTAGGGTTAGGGTTAGGTTAAATTAACCATAACTCTGACCTTACCAACTGTAGAATTAGGGTTAGGTTAAATTAACCATAACTCTGACCTTACCAACTGTAGAATTAGGGTTAGGGTTAGGTTGAATTAACCATAACTCTGACCTTACCAACTGTAGAATTAGGGTTAGGGTTAAGTTTGAGTAAGAGTAAATTTTCCGTATGTTGTTGGTAAGGATGGAGATACGGTTAACGCTTTCAGCTCAATAAAAAAAAAATTGGGTCAAATAGCTCTAGTCAGTCTTGAAAACAATCAGAATCTGCTAACTAAACGTGTAGTATATGTCTCCGCTACTGGTATTGTTTTATTAAATAATTAATAACCAAATGAAGTGTTTGGAAGCATTGCATTCCATGTGAGTAGTAACATCTGAGCAGGGGGGCATATATGAAGGTTTCTGCTGCTGTCGATCTTTGATCTATCTCTGGGCTCAGCTCGTGTTGACTGATCTTCTCCCTCTTGGCTTGGCTAGCGTGGACTGATTCTGTTACTGGTTGTAAAGTGTCTCCACATGTAGAGTCTCCGCCCCTTATCTCCTGCCCTCAGGTAGATTAAACAACCTGTCTGTGCCCCACTCCCAACTACCTGCTAAATGAAGCCATTGATCTAAAGCAACTAGAGCCCTGAGCTGTGCTGCAGGCCATTGGTGAACAAGATGGGACATGACTACAGCGTGATTCGTTGGCACATGACGGAATTTGCCTTGGTTTAATTGAAGGCTCCATAGCAGGGTGTTCGACACATTTTTGTGCCCTGTAGCAGCTTTGAGTGATTAGTAATTAATTATAATTGCCTCTGCTCCTCCCTGTAGCTTGAACTTTTGTGATTATTAGTTAGTTAATAAACACAGTCACAAAAGAGTAGGACTGTTTTCCATTTATTGAGGTTTTTGTATTGATAACGGATAGGGCATTCTTCACCTCTGAAAGTGAGTGTGCATGTGTCAGTTTGTGAGAGTGTGTGTGTGCATGTGTCAGTTTGTGAGAGTGTGTGTGTGCATGTGTCAGTTTGTGAGTGTGTGTGTGTGTATGTGTGTGTGTGTGTGTGTGTGTGCGTGCATGTGTCAGTTTGTGAGAGTGTGTGTGTGTGCATGTGTCAGTTTGTGAGAGTGTGTGTGTGCGTGCATGTGTCAGTTTGTGAGAGTGTGTGTGTGTGTGTGTGCGTGCATGTGTCAGTTTGTGAGAGTGTGTGTGTGCGAGCAGGTGTCAGTTTGTGAAAGTGTGTGTGTGTGCTTGTCAGTTTGTGAGAACATGTGTGTGTGCTTGTCAGTTTGTAACAACATGTGTGTGTGTGTGTGTGTGTGCATGTGTCAGTTTGTGAGAGTGTGTGTGTGCATGTGTCAGTTTGTGAGTGTGTGTGTGTGTGTGTGTGTGTGCATGTGTCAGTTTGTGAGAGTGTGTATGTGCATGTGTCAGTTTGTGAGAGTGTGTGTGTGCATGTGTCAGTTTGTGAGTGTGTGTGTGTGTGTGTGTGTGTGTGTGTGTGTGTGTGTGTGTGTGTGCGTGCATGTGTCAGTTTGTGAGTGTGTGTGTGTGTGCATGTGTCAGTTTGTGAGAGTGTGTGTGCGTGCATGTGTCAGTTTGTGAGAGTGTGTGTGTGTGCGTGCATGTGTCAGTTTGTGAGAGTGTGTGTGTGCGTGCAGGTGTCAGTTTGTGAGAGTGTGTGTGTGTGCTTGTCAGTTTGTGAGAACATGTGTGTGTGCTTGTCAGTTTGTGAGAACATGTATGTGTGTGTGTGTGTGCATGTGTCAGTTTGTGAGAACATGTGTGTGTGTATGTGTGTGTGTGTGCATGTGTCAGTTTGTGAGTACACACGCCTGTTGTTATTGCGAAAACTCCACAGGGAGGCCTGATAAAGTGAGCGCTGTCAACTCTGTTTCTCGGTGAACTCTGTGTCCTTTGGCCAACGTGATTGACTGCCCCTCCAAGGGCCTGCCTGTAGTTTTCTGGCTGAACGGGTACGTCTGAAGAAGGCAACAGGCCTCTCGCCCCTCAGCCGTAGGGCAGTAAATTAGGCCGGGTCTGGTGGTTGTAGAGGGCCTAGCGGGGTCAGAGAGATGGATGTGCTAGGATCCTCCCATCGTAACTCAGTTACTTCACACCTGGCCCCTCCCCCGCGCAACTTAGGCGATCTCGGCAGCGGCTCGACAATCTGTTGGCACAAGCCGACCTTCAGGTAATAAAAGTTGCAAATGATTGGTCTGTATTTGTTGCTTTTTGTGAAGGTTGACCGCAGCTGAGAGATACTCTGTGTGTGTGTGTGTGCGTGTGTGCGAGAATGTGTTTCTTGTGTGCGTGTGTGTCTGATGTCGACAGTTTAACAGACAAGGCATGATCAAACCTACACAGTGGTGTCAATCAAACACAACAACCAGCCTTGGGCGAATCAAGGTCAAGCAACCTCGTAAACACCTCTGGATTCTTCGATGACTCTGCTAGATAGGTTTGTCGGGTTTTCAGATGTCATGTCAGATGATAAGTCAATCTGTGTGATATCTCTGTGTGAGAGCTTCGTGTTAGCTCTTGCATTGGAAGATTCCACGTGCTCCTGGTTGATAATATTCAAGTCGTTATTTCATCAGAGTTTACCACAGTGGCTGCCACAAAACAAAAGAGTTTCCAGTATGTACAAATGAGGCTGTTTTGCATAAGTCGTTCCTGACTCATGACTCATGTCAATAGGCCACAAACTGCCCTGAAAATGGGTGGGTGAAAATCGACAGAACAACTCGTCGAATGAGGAGAATATCGTTTGTGTCCCAAGGCTTCTATTCTTGGCGGCAGGGCGTTGTCATGACAGCTATGCTTCTGCTCTTATTGTTATGTTATTTGGTCAATTTGAGAAAAGTAATTTTTTAAATATGTTTTAGGGGGCACAACGAAATCCGACTGGTTTGGCTTCCACCCTACTTCGCCCTTTTCGTGTTTCCAAACACAAAGCATACAGCAGCATAGAACCTGCCTTAACTTCCCCCGGGCACAAGCGGCATATGGTTTGGGCCAAGATGGTGAACTGCTCTGGGTAGTGGGAGCATCAAGGAGTTTTCTGGCCTGCACCTCAGATTGTCCTGCACCCATTCCTTTTTTATTCAGGAAAGCTAATAATAGACAAAATAAGCCGACTTACATGTCAATTTACCTTTATAAACGATAATAGAGATCCAACTGACTTAGATTTGGGATTTAAGTAATTGCACACAGAAAAACTAATTTGAAACCGTGCCCAGTAAACAAACCAAATTATGTATTTAACATGTCCACTGCCCACACAAAACATCCGTAAAAAAACGTGTCATCCAGTAACGTCAGGGAACTATTCCTTTAAATTATACGCGTCTAATTCATGAACACCTTGATGTGAAATGTGACTCGTCCCTTTAAAGGCAGCGAGGATGCCATGGCGATGAAGGGGGGGCTGTGCTAACAAAGTGTATCCAGGCTCTGAGTCCAGCGGGTTATTTACAGCCTATCAATTAGCTAACCATTTACACTGGGGGCAGAGGAGGACTCGTGAGACTGGAGGCTAAGGTGGGCAGGGTAATGATTTAATGAGAGCATTGAGAGAATTAAGGCGAGGGCGGTAGCGTGGAGAAACCCCAGCAGGCCCTTCCTGTGTGCCCTGCAGTGCAAACGCCCACACAGCCCTTCCACAACACCCATCATCTGTTAACCCCAGGGGGATCGGGACAAGGTACCAATTAACCCCTTACAAACGGAAGCACGCGCTCACAAACACACGCACGCTGTCCTTCCAGCCCTCACACATATACATGTTACACACAAAACACACAAATGTCTGTCCCTGAGCCTCTGAGGGAGATTACAGGATCAGATTCCCATTTGGTCACTGTCAACACAGCGGTTAGTTCGGCACTGGGAGCTGAGACCAAGTATGGCACAAGAGGGCTATAAAGATTACTGTCAGGGTCCTCTCCTCTCAACCTAACCAACCCCACTCCCTCACCTGTGAACCCCACTGCAAATCCCACTGTGAATCCCACTGCGAATCCCATTGCAAATCCCACTGCAAATCGCACTGCAAATCCCACTGTGAATCCCACTGCGAATCCCACTGCAAATCCCACTGCAAATCCCACTGCAAATTGCACTGCAAATCGCACTGCAAATCCCACTGCAAATCGCACTGCAAATCCCACTGTGAATCCCATTGCAAATCGCACTGTGAACCCCACTGCGAATCCCACTTTGAATCCCACTGAGAATCCCACTGCAAATCCCACTGCAAATCGCACTGCAAATCTCACTGCAAATCCCACTGCAAATTGCACTGCAAATCGCACTGCAAATCCCACTGCAAATCGCACTGCAAATCCCACTGTGAATCCCATTGCAAATCGCACTGTGAACCCCACTGCGAATCCCACTTTGAATCCCACTGAGAATCCCACTGCAAATCCCACTGCAAATCGCACTGCAAATCTCACTGCAAATCCCACTGCAAATTGCACTGCAAATCTCACTGCAAATCCCACTGCAAATTGCACTGCAAATCCCACTGCAAATCCCACTGCAAATCGCACTGCAAATCCCACTGCAAATGCGCATAAACACATACACCCATAAACACGGACACGCATAAACACGGACACGCATAAACACGCATAAACACACACACACATAAACACGCACACGAATAAACACGCACACGCATAAACACGCACACGCATAAACAAACATGCATAAACATGCACACACATAAACATGCACACGAATAAACACGCACACACATAAACACGCACACACATAAACACACATGCATAAACATGCACACGCATAAACACGCACACGCATAAACACGCACGCGCATAAACACCCACACGCATAAACACGCACACACATAAACACGCACGCGCATAAACACACACGCGCATAAACACACACACGCGCATAAACACACGCACATAAACACGCACATAAACACACACACGCACATAAACACGCACACGCATAAACAAACATGCATAAACATGCACACACATAAAAATGCACACGAATAAACACGCACACACATAAACACGCATAAACACTCACACACATAAACACACGCGCGCATAAACGCACACGCTCATAAACACGCACACGCAAACACACACGCGCATAAACATGCACACGCACATAAACACGCACAGGCAAACACACACGCGCATAAACCCACACGCGCATTAACACATACACACATAAACACGCACACGCATAAACACGCACACACATGAACACGCATAAACACACACACGCACATAAACACGCACACATGCATAAACACATACACAAATAAACATGCACACGCATAAACACGCACACGCATAAACATGCACACGAATAAACACGCACACGCATAAACACGCACACGCATAAACACACATGCATAAACCTGCACACGCATAAACACGCACACGAGTAAACACACATGCGCATAAACACGCACACGCATAAACACCCACACACATAAACACCACACGCATAAACACCCACACACATAAACACGCACACGCATAAACACGCACGCGCATAAACACTCACACACATAAACACACGCGCGCATAAACGCACACGCTCATAAACACGCACACGCAAACACACACGCGCATAAACATGCACACGCACATAAACACGCACAGGCAAACACACACGCGCATAAACCCACACGCGCATTAACACATACACACATAAACACGCACACGCATAAACACGCACACACATGAACACGCATAAACACACACACGCACATAAACACGCACACGCATAAACAAACATGCATAAACATGCACACACATAAACATGCACACGAATAAACACGCACACACATAAACACGCACACGCATAAACACTCACACACATAAACACACGCGCGCATAAACGCACACGCTCATAAACACGCACACGCAAACACACACGCGCATAAACATGCACACGCACATAAACACGCACAGGCAAACACACACGCGCATAAACCCACACGCGCATTAACACATACACACATAAACACGCACACGCATAAACACGCACACACATAAACATGCATAAACACACACACGCATAAACACGCACACGCATAAACACTCACACACATAAACACACGCGCACATAAACGCACACGCTCATAAACACGCACACGCAAACACACACGCGCATAAACATGCACACGCACATAAACACGCACAGGCAAACACACACGCGCATAAACCCACACGCGCATTAACACATACACACATAAACACACACACGCATAAACACGCACACATGCATAAACACATACACAAATAAACATGCACACGCATAAACACGCACATGCATAAACACCCACACACATAAACACCACACATATAAACACGCACGCGCATAAACACTCACACACATAAACACACGCGCGCATAAACGCACACGCTCATAAACACGCACACGCAAACACACACGCGCATAAACATGCACACGCACATAAACACGCACAGGCAAACACACACGCGCATAAACCCACACGCGCATTAACACATACACACATAAACACGCACACGCATAAACACGCACACACATGAACACGCATAAACACACACACGCACATAAACACGCACACGCATAAACAAACATGCATAAACATGCACACACATAAACATGCACACGAATAAACACGCACACACATAAACACGCACACGCATAAACACTCACACACATAAACACACGCGCGCATAAACGCACACGCTCATAAACACGCACACGCAAACACACACGCGCATAAACATGCACACGCACATAAACACGCACAGGCAAACACACACGCGCATAAACCCACACGCGCATTAACACATACACACATAAACACGCACACGCATAAACACGCACACACATGAACATGCATAAACACACACACGCATAAACACGCACACGCATAAACACTCACACACATAAACACACGCGCGCATAAACGCACACGCTCATAAACACGCACACGCAAACACACACGCGCATAAACATGCACACGCACATAAACACGCACAGGCAAACACACACGCGCATAAACCCACACGCGCATTAACACATACACACATAAACACACACACGCATAAACACGCACACATGCATAAACACATACACAAATAAACATGCACACGCATAAACACGCACATGCATAAACACGCACACGAATAAACACGCACACGCATAAACACGCACACGCATAAACACACATGCATAAACATGCACACGCATAAACACGCACACGCGTAAACACACATGCGCATAAACACGCACACACATGAACACGCATAAACACACATATAAACACGCACGCGCATAAACACTCACACACATAAACACACGCGCGCATAAACGCACACGCTCATAAACACGCACACGCAAACACACACGCGCATAAACATGCACACGCACATAAACACGCACAGGCAAACACACACGCGCATAAACCCACACGCGCATTAACACATACACACATAAACACACACACGCATAAACACGCACACATGCATAAACACATACACAAATAAACATGCACACGCATAAACACGCACATGCATAAACACGCACACGAATAAACACGCACACGCATAAACACGCACACGCATAAACACACATGCATAAACATGCACACGCATAAACACGCACACGCGTAAACACACATGCGCATAAACACGCACACGCATAAACACCCACACACATAAACACCACACATATAAACACGCACGCGCATAAACACTCACACACATAAACACACGCGCGCATAAACGCACACGCTCATAAACACGCACACGCAAACACACACGCGCATAAACATGCACACGCACATAAACACGCACAGGCAAACACACACGCGCATAAACCCACACGCGCATTAACACACACACACATAAACACGCACACGCATAAACACGCACACACATGAACACGCATAAACACACACACGCACATAAACACGCACACATGCATAAACACATACACAAATAACATGCACACGCATAAACACGCACACGCATAAACACGCACACGAATAAACACGCACACGCATAAACACGCATAAACACACATGCATAAACATGCACACGCATAAACACGCACACGCGTAAACACACATGCGCATAAACACGCACACGCATAAACACCCACACACATAAACACCACACACATAAACACACACGCGCATAAACACTCACACACATAAACACACGCGCGCATAAACGCACACGCTCATAAACACGCACACGCAAACACACACGCGCATAAACATGCACACGCACATAAACACGCACAGGCAAACACACACGCGCATAAACCCACACGCGCATTAACACATACACACATAAACACGCACACGCATAAACACGCACACACATGAACACGCATAAACACACACACGCACATAAACACGCACACATGCATAAACACATACACAAATAAACATGCACACGCATAAACACGCACACGCATAAACACGCACACGAATAAACACGCACACGCATAAACACGCACACGCATAAACACACATGCATAAACATGCACACGCATAAACACACATGCGCATAAACACGCACACGCATAAACACCCACACACATAAACACCACACACATAAAGACGCACGCGCATAAACACACACACGCATAAACACACATGCATAAACACGCACACACATAAACGCGCACACGCATAAACACGCACACGCATAAACACACACACACACATAAACATGCACACGCATAAACACACACGCGCATATACAAGCACACATATAAAAACAAACACACATAAACACGCACACGCATAAACACGCACATGCATAAACACACACACATAAACACGCACATGCATAAACACGCACACGCATAAACACGCACACACATAAACACGCACACACATAAACACACACACACACATAAACACGCACACGCATAAACACATACATAAACACGCACACACATACAAACGCACATACTTAAACACGCACACATAAACACACAGACACATAAACACGCTCATGCATAAACACGCACAAACATGCATAAACACACACACCTAACTTTAACCCTAACCTCAACTGACCGTAACCTTAACCTCAGCCTAGCTATTTCACATGTCACAAATGTGTTTAGCCTTTCTCTAAATTCAGCGGGTATTTCGAGGCACGTCGCTCACCATTCACTAGCTAAACAGCTGCACACACACACACACAGCACAGTCCTAACTACATAGGAACTACCAAAGCGGATGTGAGAGGAATGGACGCAAACCTTGAAACCACAAGGAATAGCAGCTAATGAGCCGAGGCAACAGGTACATGGTTCAGACAGAGCCAACATTGAGACAGCTGCTCCAGAAGCCCGGTATTACGGAGGTGTGCTGGGTACATGTGGGACCAGCCATACATATGTACCAGGGAGCCTGGCATTTCCTTCAGGCATATCTGCGGTGGCTACGGCTCTTTAGTGGTTAAGCCCCAGACGCAGACGCAGTCAGAAAAAGCAGCACGGAAATCTCAGGCCCTCATTAGCACAGATGATTCAGCCCCTTTCAGGAGACTGTTGGTGAACTGAGAGAACAAGAGAGAGAGAGAGAGAGACCCATACGAAAGGAGAGAGAGATACTTGGAGAGAGTGTGGTAGCGGAGTAGACGATGTGGGCGTGAGAGCCATTAACGAGCCATTATGACCCGGGTTGTTTGGGTCATGACTCCTGGCTCAGAAGTCATGACAAGCAAGTGCCCAACAGGTGTGCAGCAATCATCACAGAGGTGTGATTCACATGGGTGGGGGGGGGTCAAAGGTCAAAACAGTCCACCAGCGACCGGCCTCTTGTTAACCCTTAAAGGAGTACAGAGAAAGGAGTCAGGAACCCGGCCACTCAAGGAACGAAGACCGGGCATTAAATAAACTCTCAATAACTGGGCCTCCTGAATGAATCCAACCATAAGAATCCCCTGGAAATAGGCCTAGTCTCCGAATCCCCTTACAGACCGACCCCTCCTCCTCAAAACACCTGAGGCATTCTGGAACTGACCTCCTCTGACCCCCCTACGCTCCATATCCCCACCCAGACACATTAGGGGCCAGGAGGAGAAGGAAAACACCCACTTCCTTCACATTCCGCCAGGATTTTCCATACAGCGTGTAGTAAACAAACTCCAGCGAACAAAGACTCTGAAAGGAACACGTTCTTGTTGTTTCCTTTGGCATAGTAAATCAAGCCCGCACGTAAGGCCCTTTCTTTTGTGAGTTTCGAGAGATATTTCCTAGCCGAACCGCAGAGGAACAAAGGCCCAGATGTAGGCGTGCCCTCCGCTGCTATCCTCCACCCTGCCTACCCTGCCTGCGTTCACTAGCCTGGCACGGCTACGGGAGGAAGGGCCTCCTTATCAGCTTTCAGCATGGGAAACTCTGCGTTGCTCACTGACTCGTGGCAAAATCTGGGCCTGAACTTGAGAAGATAATCAGAGATTGAGAAAGAGAGAGGCACATGTGAAGTTGAGCGGTTATACAAGAGAGGCAGACATACAGAGAAAGAGACGTACAGTTGAACACACACGGATGAGCCAGAACAACATGACGTAATATGCTGTAGGCCTTCCTTGTTCTGCCAAATCAGCACTGTGCCAAGGCGTCGACTCTACAAGATCCCTGACTGTATCGTGTGGTATATGGCACCATGACATTAGCAGTGGATCCGGCAATTCTTGTAGGTTGCAAGTTGGAGCCGCGATGGATTGGACTTGTTGGTCCAGTACTGTATCCCACAGAAGCACGATGGAACTGAGATTAAGGAATTCGGAGACCAGGGCGACACCTTGAACTCTTCATCGTGTCCATAAAAACCTTTCCTGTAGAATGTGTGTCATGTGGCAGGGCGCATTTACCTGTGGAAAGAAGCCACTGCCATCAGGGAATACCATTACAATGAAAGGGGTGTACCAATACCATTACCATGAAAGGGGTGTACCAATACCATTACAATGAAAGGGGTGTACCAATACCATTACAATGAAAGGGGTGTACCAATACCATTACCATGAAAGGGGTGTACCAATACCATTACCATGAAAGGGGTGTACCAATACCATTACCATGAAAGGGGTGTACCAATACCATTACCATGAAAGGGGTGTACCAATACCATTACCATGAAAGGGGTGTACCAATACCATTACCATGAAAGGGGTGTACCAATACCATTACCATGAAAGGGGTGTACCAATACCATTACCATGAAAGGGGTGTACCAATACCATTACCATGAAAGGGGTGTACCAATACCATTACCATGAAAGGGGTGTACCAATACCATTACCATGAAAGGGGTGTACCAATACCATTACCATGAAAGGGGTGTACCAATACCATTACCATGAAAGGGGTGTACCAATACCATTACCATGAAAGGGGTGTACCAATACCATTACCATGAAAGGGGTGTACCAATACCATTACCATGAAAGGGGTGTACCAATACCATAACAATGAAAGGGATGTACCGGTCTACAATAATGTTATGGTAGTTGGCACGTGTCAAATTGACACCCACATGAACATCCGGACCCAGGGTTTCGGGTGGGTTTTTGACGGTTTGGACCAGACGTGATAGCTTTCATTGCCCTCAGGGATCGATTAGCGCTGGGTGCCCAACACCTTGTCGCCGGTTTGTGGTTTGACCCTGCTTGGACCACTGTCGGTAGGTACTCACCACTGCTGACCGGTCGCCCCTCATAAGCCTTTCCATTTTAGAGATGCTCTGACCCAGTCGTCCGACCAAACCAATTAGGCTTTTGTCAGTTGCTCAGAGCCCATATTGATAAAGATTCTAAGATTCCTCTCAGAAAACTCTGAATTTTGCTTAAAATCTTTTACGTAGGAGTCTTAGCTTAAGAGCGATTCAGGACCGATCTGAGAGCAACTCTGAGTAAGGAAAAGACAAGAACTTTGATCTTAGTGAGGGAAGACTGTAATTGGTTGGTTTCCAAGAAGGAAAAAAGAGTGATTTTAAGTATAGGGTCTATTCTACGTCTTCACTTTGAAATTACATCTGTGATATTTACTATTTGACCGTTCTCATACACACACACATTATATATGTGTATATAAATCTTATATTTACTTATATACTTATGTTAACTTGCTATTAGATATTTGATTGGCTTAGAATGATAAAATAGTTCTACTCTTTCCAACTTGAACGTTTATGCTGTGGTACCTATTTCTATTAACATAAACGTCCTCATCTTCTTATGGTATATCCATAAATGCAGTTTTATTGATTAATCCAAATATATATATATACATATATATGAATGTCACATAAGAATTGTGATGAGGTGGCTATTAGTGTTGTTTTCTGATAACTGTGCGCACCTTTAAATGGTTTTGGGGTTTGATATTCGCAGGAATAATTAGAAGGTTCTTTTGTGTTAGTTGGAGTTAGGCATGGAAAAGAATGAATACAGTTTATAGACACCTAACTATCTCTTTTTTGTTTACTATTAAGTCGTATTTTTACTTCAATGTTGTTCAGTATTTTGGTACGTTGATACTTTGTGCCAATTATTATTTGTTACGAAGTAAAATTAAAAACGAAAACAACTTGATCGAATTGTCCTGTGGATTTATTAAGGGAATAGTTGAGCATCAAACTAAGGCTAAACTAAACTCTACATAGTGATTACTTTAATTTCTGGCGCTATGGCATTTCTGCGCTGTGTCTGAGATGTTAGCACGTCTCTAATAAGATCAGTCACAAACATGATCCCTGCACGATCTAATATATAGCGTTTTATTAACTCACTGTCATTCATTGACAGCAACACATTTCTTCTTCCTCTTCGTCTTTCGGCCATTTTCTCCTCTGCTAAAGAAACTCTTAAGCCTCTTCCGTGCTCCTAACAATTTCGAACTTGATGCTTTCTGATTTACTTTTTTCTTTACTAGGATTTTTCTTTAATTTTAAGAGTAAACGCCCACATTTCTCTTTTCATTAAGATTCTTTGTGAATACGCGCTCAGGTCTTTACTCCTGGTCATTTCTCCTGCATCCCACATGTTGACTATGAGAACACATGGTTTGCTTACCATCTAATGTAGCCACATGTAATATATTTCTTCCACCTATCATAATGTTTTGGCTATACGAATATATACTGTATATATATATATATATATATATATATATATATATATATATATATATAGAGGACATAGTCACAAATGTCAATGTTCAATAGGGTTACACAGTTATGAATTAGTGGACCTTTGTGGGGCGGTGAGAGCAGGTCCTGTCTCAGCTTGCAGAGCAGTATCGCTTTGTTTCCACATTGGAATGTACTATTGAGAAAGAGCTTCACCACAAAACCCTCCCAGCCATTCCCCTCTGTAATCACATCCAGTCTGTCAACCCCCATCCTGGCTCCAATCTCTCCTAAACACACACACACACAGACGTGCACACACACCCACACACCCTACCGACACATACACACATGCTCTCGCTTTTTCTCTCTCTCTCCCCCTCTCTCACACACACAGGCACACACACACACACAAAAGTAAATACGAACATAAACACTACTATTGTCAGTGCACATACATAGACAACAAGGTTAATAGACACACACAAATGACACAAATATACAGAAACACACACATGCACGCACATTACACAACCATTCAAATATCCACTTATATATGAGGTTCCCTTAATTAAAAGTCACTACAGAATTATTCTGTCCCTGGATTCTTCATAAAAAACATTGATTTGTCTTTAAAATAACTCAGCACACTTATGACAGAAATTGTTTTTCTACTCAGAACTCATGTACCTTTTCCCTTAAACCTAATACCCTAAACCTAACCTAAACTTAGCCTCAATGACCACTAGGCCTAAACGTCTAACCCTTAACCCAACCATTAAACCGAATTCACTAAACCTAACCTAAACTTAGCCTCAATGACCACTATGCCTAAACGCCTAACCCTTAACCCAACCATTAAACCTAATACCCTAAACCTAACCTAAACTTAGCCTCAATGACCACTATGCCTAAACGCCTAACCCTTAACCCAACCATTAACCGCTTCTTGACAGGGCAGTCAATTTCCGCCTAAAATGACCCACCCCAATCTAAATGGATATTGCTCTGGAACAGAACCATTTAGGAATACTTGGTAAAGGGCATTTAGAAGAAAGCATTCAGAATTTTGTGGAAATGTTCAATTAATTAAGGAAACACACAATATCTTGCATTAGCTAAAACTAAAATAAAAGTTTTTTTAATGTTTCAGTGACTTTGAAAATGTATATCTCAGACTCTGATTGTCTGGTCGACCTGAAAACACTTCCTATGTGTTCCCCTAGGTCTCAGCTTTATGCTAGGCTTTGTTTCATCTAGCTCGTTTAACGACCGAGATACAGTTATTTCACTGAGAGGTGGTATTTTTTCCATTCTGTCTAGTGAGTAACGCAACAAGCTCCCACACGTTCAGATTACTATGTAGACGAATGGGAGCAAAGCACTATGGGAAATGAAGTCTTTACCTTCTATAAGGAAGTGAGTTCTTCACGGAAGCTGCCGGTTTTGAGTGACAGATCGTGTTAAATGTTGTAAACGTCTAGTCTCGCCTGAATATGAATTAAACGATGCTAATAATACCCCTGGGTTGTAGGAAAAGAAAAACGATCAACTTTGGCTGATGTGAGTACAATATTATCGTATAGTATCGCTATGGTTAAAAAAGTGATTACAACAATGACGACGTCATCATCGCCATTAGCAGCCCTTTCAATTGCTAATAGAACGGTCTGTGTTTTAGCTATTTTAAAATGGAAAACGTTGTTAGAAAGGGGAGATTCTAACCTTTATGCTCAATATAAGCATGTATTATATTATTAAACGGCCGTTTTTGAATTTGCGATCTTTGTGTAGAGATTGTAATGGTTGTATAGGGTACTGCAAGTATCCCTAGTGGTTGTATAGGGTACTGCAATGATCCCGCAGACGGGAGGGCTGTCAAGACCAGGTAAACCTAATACCCTAAACCTAAACTAAACTTAGCCTCAATGGCCATTATACCTAAACACCTAACCTTTAACCTTTAAACCTAATACCCTAAACCTAACCTAAACTTAGCCTCAATGACCATTATACCTAAACACCTAACCTTTAACCTTTAAACCTAATACCCTAAACCTAACCTAAACTTAGCCTCAATGACCATTATACCTAAACACCTAACCTTTAACCTTTAAACCTAATACCCTAAACCTAACCTAAACTTAACCTCAATGACCATTATACCTAAACACCTAACCTTTAACCTTTAAACCTAATACCCTAAACCTAACCTAAACTTTGCCTCAATGACCATTATACCTAAACACCTAACCCTTAAATTAACCCCTAAACCGGGAATCACATCTGTAAGGCCATATTGTCTTAGGGGAGTTGTTGGTCCCCCATATATAACTTACCCAAGACAGATAATTGGACTGGTTAACAGAACATCTAATCTACTGGATCTCACTCTATCTGCCTTCATAAATCTAGACCGTTCCTCCTGGACTCTCTCCCTTTGCCTTCACATGTCTACACCTCCTTTCTCCTTGGCTGTCTCCTTTCCCTTCACATGTCTTCACCTCCTTTCTCCTTGGCTGTCTCCTTTCCCTTCACTTGTCTACACCTCCTTTCTCCTTGGCTGTCTCCTTTCCCTTCACTTGTCTACACCTCCTTTCTCCTTGGCTGTCTCCTTTCCCTTGACTTGTCTAGACCTCCTTTCTCCTTGGCTGTCTCCTTTCCCTTCACATGTCTACACCTCCTTTCTACTTGGCTGTCTCCTTTCCCTTCACATGTCTACACCTCCTTTATTCTGGACTCTCTCCCTTTCTCTCTTTATGTCTACACCTCCTTTCTTCTGTACTTTCTTCCTTCTCCTCCATGTGTCTGCACCTCTTTTCTCCTGGACTCTCCCTTTCCCTCCATACGTCTACACCTCCTTTATCCTGACACTCTTCCTAGATCTGGAGAGCCGGCAGCGTAGACGTGAATATTTATTTGATCCCTTCTCCCTCAGGAAACTCGAACAGAGGGGCTGTTTTCCTAGCTTTCAATACATTCCTGGATCCAACCCCTATTTCCAAAGCCACCGCTTCAATTACCGAGTCATGCCTTTGCAACGCAGAGAAACCGAAAGGTGTTTTTAATAATTAAGTGTATGTACATCTGTCGATTTGAGACCATTGGCCACAGATCCGCTGAAAAAGCCCGAAACATTCCTAAAATAGGAGTGACTCACGCACACAGTTACAGTGCTCCATTGTTGGGTACCGGTCTATTTGCAGGCTGTTTTTTTAGCTGGCCACAGCTGCGGAAATGAATATCAAATGTGGTTCTACTCTCATAAATCAGAACCGTTCAGCATGTTCTGGGTCCGTTTCCTCGCAGGGTGGCGAGCATCAGTGGGACCAGAGATTTTTACCTCAGCTTAGACCTCTTCACAAAGGTCTGTGTTTGGACAAGGCTTTAGGATCGTTAAGGACAAGGTGTTGAATGTAGACAGTAAGCATTTTCTAAACGCCTTCATGTTCGCCCAGTAGTGAAGAATGCTAATATTTAGGTAATATGAGCAAAGGCATCACATCATTCACAACTCAGGTTAACGTGAATAATGTGGAAACCAAAAAAGCTGCTGTCAGCTTCATCTACTGATGTTCCTTTACTTTATAGCAAACTATCAATGGCTTTCACACCGGAGGTAATACAAAAAACTATTATGAAACTATGTGTCGAACTGAGCAAAGTGTGAAATAACATTAATCAGGAGAAATCATGTCATGAACGCCGGAGCAATATTCCTTCCACCAGTTCAACAGAGCGCTAGAACAGGACGGCACACGGGCCAGCTAACTAATTAGCCTGGTGTTCGGTAACACGGACTGGAGCACATAAGTAACATATCAAGGTTAGGAGGGGTGTGGTGGCTTCAAGCGGGTGGGTGGATGTGTTTTCTAGGGTACTGCCATGTGAACAACCCCAATTAGCATCAGAACTGTCAGTTGGCTTCAGTAAATACACGCAGATACAGACAGATACGCGCAGAGACGCGTATCTGGGTGTGTTTTGCTTCTTTGGACACTTGGGCCCTTGTTAAGGTGAATGACATTGTTAAGGTTCTGCAGTAGCGGAAAATTTAAGTCGCATGAATGATATTTAACTGCAGTGAAGTCTGAGACGAATTCCCAATTCTACTGTCCCTGCTGCAATCCCATGCAGACAACCACATTTACCTGTCAATCAACATTGTGAGGCTATCCACCTAAGGACCCTAAATCACTGGTCGTATAACACTTTCAAGATGCTTAACAGGCCAGAACTAATGTTACATTAAAATGCCATTGACTCTGTCTTTTCAAGTGGTAGACACTGTTATGTAAATGTGAAGCTAGTAAGTCGACATTAAGACTATATCCTATGGATTATAATCTGGAACCATGCCCTGTCTATTATTTTGCTTATGTTATCTGTTCCTTATATTATTATTGCCTTTACATTATTGTTTTGCTTATGTTATGTGTTCCTTACATTAATATTGCCTTTACATTATTGTTTTGCTTATGTTATGTGTTCCATACATTATTATTTCATGTACATTATTGTTTTGCTTATGTTATTTGTTACATACATTATTATTTCATGTACATTATTGTTTTGCTTATGTTATGTTTTCCATACATTATTATTACATGTACATTATTATTTTGCTTATGTTATGTTTCACATACATTAGTATTGCCTTTACATTAATGTTTACCTTATGTTATGTGTTTCATACATTATTATTACCTGTACATTATTATTTTGCTTATGTTATGTGTTACATACATTATTATTACATGTACATTATTGTTTTGCTTATGTTATGTGTTACATACATTATTATTGCATGTACATTATTATTTTGCTTATGGTATGTGTTACATACATTATTATTGCATGTACATTATTACCTTCTGATGTTTATGATGGTCTAGATTGTCAGTACACTCATTGTGAAATTATTTAATCATCTTCCGAAGTTTTGTGTTTTCCATCGACGTCTTCAGCATCTCTTAATTTAGTGTGCAGTATAGCACTGGCGAAGGCTTGAGGCTGAAAAGTTTGCTCATGTCTTTTTGCTTTACATTTTTCTATGTGGATTAAATCATTTTTGGCCGTATCTTGACCTCGTCGGATTTTGTTTCCTGGTTTATGGTTCTGAGTAGGAGTGTTTTGTTATCCTTTAGATACTCTCCTCTGACGCACTACACCGCCTGAGGGCAAACACTTTCAGTTGTACTATCTTGGACATGTTTTCTCCCACTTAATTCCTCGAAACATCTCTCTTTACAACGCTCCATCGTAATACCTTCTCCACATGAACTGAGTAAGTTGCAAAAGAGAGCTCACCCAAATGTATTTCCCCCTCCCCATTTCTTACCACAACCAGTAACAGGTAGATTTATTACTGGATTTAACTTTAATTCATGTTATGAAGTGAATTGGTTTGAGTTCCTAAAGTGTGTTCCTAAATCAAAAGAAATAATCACAATACAAATGTAAAATGTTTTTTGTTGTGTAAACTATTATTTGCTGAACACAATTACACATGTTATCCTTTTGTAAATGAAGAATAGTTATCTGTCAATATTCCTCGCATTTTGCTTTGTCTAAAATATATATTGAGAAACATCTTTTTTTTAATTGGCAGATTTTTGTATTATTACTGTTGTAAAAAATATATTTTTACTTTAAATTCCTTAAGAGTATTGACAGAAATACTCTTGAAGTGTATCTATTACCATGGTTATACTGCATGAGAATCCTAGTGTTTAAGTGTGTTTTGTATACATTGATTGTTACTGGGAATATTTGGGGACATTGAAACTATTTAGCAGATGCCCTTTTTCAGAGTGCATACTGTTTTAAGTACTAACTCAGTTACACAACATTCATAATGGCACCAAAATAATGAAATGTTTTCACTTTTGTCAAATGGACGTGTTGTATATGCAGCTATTATGCTGGGATGTTTCTGATGCAAAGAGCAGTGTGCTGATTGATGTACATATGTTTCCTTGGATTTTCACTGTATGTTTTATTTCAACTATCAATAAAAGACCAGAACCGGCCAAAGCGTGTCCCATGTCCATTCTCCAGTTAATCCAAAACACACCACAGAACTGAAGCCAGAGCACAGTCGCAGATCACAGTGCTCACCGATTTGAAAAGAAGCTGAGATGTTGAGTTGTGGAGGTCTGTTTGGGGAGAAGTTGACTTAAATAAATGTTGACTAGGCATCAGATAAAAGTTGTACTGTACTGTAGTGAGGTTTAGTAGTAAGTTTGATTTCAAGCCCTGGCGGCTCTTGGGTCGTCGGCATAAGTGTCCCACATTGCAGAATACTGATATGTGCTTTACCTGCTTTTACTTTCTCATGTATAGCTTGAGTTTTTCAGGTGAATGACAGTTTTTTTCAATTGCTAACACTCTACAATTGAAAGTAGTAAGTAGGGATGTCCAGATCCGATTAAGTGATCGGAAATTGGGCCTGATATTGTGGTTTCAGACTCGATCGGAATCGGACGTTACCTCCCAATCAGGACTCGGATATATATGTATATATATTCTCATTATTTTTTTAACACATCTATAGTTATGCGGTGGCGCAAAGTTAGACCCTTTTGACTCCACACAGAAACAGCAGCGGGTGCTGCATGACATCACTTTCTTGCAGAGACGCTATTGGTTAAATGCCGGCAAAGTAGAGCACGGAAGCAGCTTGAAGCGGAAAGCTCATGGATGTACTAAGAGAACGTATGTCTGCAGTCTGGAGATAATTAAATAAAAAATAAGGAACATCCTGGATCTGTTTTTTCGCTCTTAATTCTTTTTTCATATATTATAGAAGTATCGGATCGGGACTCGGTATTGTTAGATACTCAAAGTCAAATGACTCGGACTCGGTCTTGAGGGCAAAAAAACCTGATCGGGACGTCCCTAGTAGTAAGTAAGTAAGTACATTTATTTATAAAGCACACAGCAGCGATGACCAAGGTTCTGAACAACACATCAAAAACAACATAAGATATACAGTCATAACAATTTAAAACAAAGTCACATTAGCTACTGGGAAACACTTGTGAATACAGGTGTGTTTTCAGTGTAAATTCAAAGACCAATAGTGAGGATGCCTGCCTAATGTGAAGGGGAAACTGATTCCACAACCTAATAGTGACCAATAGTGAGGATGCCTGCCTAATGTGAAGGGGAAACTGATTCCACAACCTAATAGTGACCAATAGTGAGGATGCCTGCCTAATGTGAAGGGGAAACTGATTCCACAACCTAATAGTGACCAATAGTGAGGATGCCTGCCTAATGTGAAGGGGAAACTGATTCCACAACCTAATAGTGACCAATAGTGAGGATGCCTGCCTAATGTGAAGGGGAAACTGATTCCACAACCTAATAGTGACCAATAGTGAGGATGCCTGCCTAATGTGAAGGGGAAACTGATTCCACAACCTAATAGTGACCAATAGTGAGGATGCCTGCCTAATGTGAAGGGGAAGCTGATTCCACAACCTAATAGTGACCAATAGTGAGGATGCCTGCCTAATGTGAAGGGGAAGCTGATTCCACAACCTAATAGTGACCAATAGTGAGGATGCCTGCCTAATGTGAAGGGGAAACTGATTCCACAACCTAATAGTGACCAATAGTGAGGATGCCTGCCTAATGTGAATGGGAAACAGATTCCACATAGTGACCAATAGTGAGGATGCCTGCCTACGGGAATGTGGGGATGTATGAGATCTGAGATATATATGCGGGCTAGCCCGTTACAAGCTTTAAAATCAAACAATAACTTTTTTAAATGTATCCTATACTGTACAGGAAGCCAGTGCAAAGAGGCCAAGGCCGGAGAAATGTGCTCAGACTTCCTAGTGAATGTCAAAAGTCTGGCAGCAGCATTCTGCACCAGCTGAAGAGCAAAGTCTGGGGAAACACAATAGTCTAATTGGGAAGTTATAAAAGCGTGAATGACAGTTTCAAGTTCTTTGAAAGCCACTACATTTTTTAATCTGATTTTCACCACTGAGTTTATCTGCTTTACCAATGTGAGGTCCGAGTCTATGATAATGCCAAGATTTCTCACATATGGGCAAACAGGATGAAAAGAGTCCCTTAACTTGTTAGCAAGACTGGCTCCAGAGCCTGCAATGCCAAAAATAATCACTTCTGTCTTTTTGTTGTTCAGGTGAAGTAAGTGTTTTGTGAGCCACTGTTTAATGTCTGCAATACAGTTTAAGAGAGGTTGTATGGAATTATTGGATTTTAAAAGGAAGATAGAGTTGTGTGTCATCTGCATAGAAGTGAAACGAGATGTTATGTTTCCTAATGATATCACCCAAGAGGAGTATATATAGACTAAAAAGGCCCCAGAACAGAACCTTGCGGGACTCCAGAGGAAACAGACGCTACAGATGATGAAAAATTATCCATAGTGACTGGAAATGTTCTGTCTGTCAGATACGAAGTAAACCACTTCAATGCAGTCCCCTTTATCCCAGCCCAATGCACCTATCTCGCAATAAGGATGCCATGGTCACCGTATCAAAGGCAGCATTGTACTTGGGATAAAATAACCTTCTCTAATAATTTAGATAGAAAAGGCAGTCTGGACAAGGGACAGTAATTGTCCAGGCAAGCTTGATCTAAATTTGGTTTCTTAAGAAGGTATGTTTTAAACAGCCATACACTCAAGGAGCAAAACACCGGCCTGGATTTGCACAACTGTAGGCACATGGTCAGCTTCACACTTTTTGCTAAACATTACACACAGTGATTTGCAAAACACTCAACACGCATTTGACACATCATGTATCATGATGTCATTTCCTTGCAATTTCAAAGCACTAACTGTCAAATAGCCCCATCCATGAACCAATTGGTTTTAACACAGCCATCAGGTGTGCACACACACTGGTGCTTAATTGTAGACACACCAATCAGAAGAAGACTAAGGGTGAGAGGGGGAGTACACAGAAGAATCAGCTGCTTATTGTATGCACCATATCAGCACTTGTGATACCCCTTCTTGTGGCATTTCACAGCAAGTTACAACACACCTCACGTTCTCGCATTTTTGGAACGGTTGCACGACATCATCACAGCAGTTATTCAAATGCACCAGATGCAGTACATTGTCATCTGGAACAATGTGTCACTCCACCTCTGCTCTGGTCCAAAACTGGTTTTAACACCATCCACAGTTTACAGTACTATAACTTCATTATACTCTGGTTTCAAAACCATCCACAGTTTACAGTACTATAACTTCACTATACTCTGGTTTCAACACCATCCACAGTTTACAGTACTATAACTTCACTATACTCTGGTTTCAACACCATCCACAGTTTACAGTACTATACATTCACCATACTCTGGTTTCAACTCCATCCACAGTTTACAGTACTATACCTTCACTATACTCTGGTTTCAACACCATCCACAGTTTACAGTACTATACCTTCACCATACTCTGGTTTCAACACCATCTACAGTTTACAGTACTATACCTTCACCATACTCTGGTTTCAACTCCATCCACAGTTTACAGTACTATACCTTCACTATACTCTGGTTTCAACACCATATACAGTTTACAGTACTATACCTTCACTATACTCTGGTTTTAACACCATCTACAGTTTACAGTACTATACCTTCACTATACTCTGGTTTTAACACCATCTACAGTTTACAGTACTATACCTTCACTATACTCTGGTTTTAACACCATCTACAGTTTACAGTACTATACCTTCACTATACTCTGGTTTTAATACCATCTACAGTTTACAGTTTTCACCATACACTGGTTTTAACACCATCTACAGTTTACAGTACTATACCTTCATTATACTCTGGTTATAATACCATCTACAGTTTACAGTACTATACCTTCACTATACTCTGGTTTTAACACCATCTACAGTTTACAGTACTATACCTTCACTATACTCTGGTTTTAACACCATCTACAGTTTACAGTACTATACCTTCCACCGCACTCTCTGTTTCTAAACCCTAGCAAAGTGTTTTTCTCTGCATGGTGGAGACTTTACGGTTTCCGGCCCCAGGCTCAGGTACCCCTCATTCAGGCCATGGAGGATGCCTTTTACCAAGTCAATGCTGCAGCTGTGCAAGGATGGATTCGACATTCAAGACGGTTCTTCCCGCGTTGCCTTGCAAATGAGGATATCGCCTGTGATGACAATGAAATTCTCTGTCCAGATCCAGCTAGGCGAAGAGATAATGTCTAGTATTTTCTGTATTGAATTGTCAGGTTTTTCAGATCTATTATTATGTTTGTGGTTGTTATTTCTTACTGTAATTCTAACCTGTACTGGATAGCGTAGTTTGTGTTTGTCTGTGGTTTGCTGAGCTAACAGTGTTATGCACACTACTGTAGTAATGTAGTAACAAAAAATGTAATGTTTAGTTGTGATTCTCCATGTTGACATGTTGACTGATTTGGGTATATGGAGAGAATACATGATATGTTCCTCAGTCTGCAGCATTGGTCTTGTGTTGTGTTTGTGGAAGTCATGGTATAGTTGACATTTCTCTGTGTACTTCATTTACAGTACTCTAATCACTGAGAAGTTGAATTGCTAAAAGTGTTATAGGTTAGCAACAGCAGTGTGTAACTGGTTCACACAGAATGAAGTCATGTGAAATGTGTGTGTTTCATATGGTAACAAAATGAGATTTTTCTTTATAAATAAGTTTATCATATTTGCAAGAGTGTTTCATTTTGCAAAGGGTCTGTGTGGTTGTGCTAATTGCAGTGTTGGGAAAGTTCACTTTCTACATGAACTAGTTCAAAGTTCAGTTCACACATTTTAAAATGAACTAGTTCATTTCATAGTTCATAGTTCAATTTTTGAACTAGTTCATTTATAGTTCTTTTTCCATATTATTGCCAGAGCCCATATAGCATATAGAACCACAGACATGAAGAACAAGAAATATTAACATCATGATTATCATGGCAAAAATGATCACAGTAATATCTATTAAAGCAATTGTGAGCTGAGGACATCACTGAAATAATTGGACATGTTTATATTGAAAACCAGAACTATAATAATATCACCAATAACTATTGATTGAGACTGGGTATTTACTGTAATTATTACCAAAGAATAATACTATTGTAATATAATCACTGTTTATTCCTACCTGAATATTAGACAACCGATGCTGAAGAGCCTCTCTACTGGAGCGCTTGAGGGCAGAGCAGTGTTGTGTTTTATGAACAGCCTTCTGAGCTTTGAATTTCTGGTTTAACAGTGTCTGTACCTTCTTTCTGGATGGCACGTTTTTGGATGGCTGCAACCCCTTAATTAAGTTTACGAAAGCTGGACTTTCCACTTTACTCAAAGGCTGCAGGTCTCCGACAATATACTGCACCACCAGGTTGTCCAGCTGCGGCTGGGAGATGACAACGGGGCCGCTACTGTAGGCAGTTATCGGGTCTGAGTTGATTGGGTCGAGGATCTGTCTTTGGTTTTTGTCGTTGATTGTACATACCTTGAAAGGCTAGCGAAGTATTTTAATTAAATATGCCGTTTCAGGTTTGCTTTGGATGATATTGATGTGCAGATTTTATTTTTAAAACCCGGCGGGGAAAGTTTGCACAAAACGTCTGATTTTGCCCATCCTCACCAACCTTGTCATAAAACTCAGACATTAAAAGTACAATTCGACGCCTCCTTGCTCTTTTGTCGCTCATAGATACTTTTTGGTTTTTGTTTTGATGATGACGCGGCGGTGCGACACTAGTGGCTGATGTTGCCAGATTGGGTGTTTTTTCCGATACATTCCGATACAATTAGCACATGTTGTGCTAATTGGGTGTGTGGTTGTGCTAATTGGGTGTGTGGTTGTGCTATTGGGTGTGTGGTTGTGCTAATTGGGTGTATGGTTGTGCTAATTGGGTGTGGTTGTGCAAATTGGGTGTGTGGTTGTGCTAATTGTGTGTGTGGTTGTGCTATTGGGTATGTAGTTGTGCTATTGGGTGTGTGGTTGTGCTAATTGGGTGTGGTTGTGCAAATTGGGTGTGTGGTTGTGCTAATTGTGTGTGTGGTTGTGCTATTGGGTATGTAGTTGTGCTATTGGGTGTGTGGTTGTGCTAATTGGGTGTGTGGTTGTGCTAATTGGGTGTGTGGTTGTGCTAATTGGGTGTGTGGTTGTGCTATTGGGTGTGTGGTTGTGCTAATTGGGTGTATGGTTGTGCTAATTGGGTGTGGTTGTGCTAATTGGGTGTGTGGTTGTGCTAATTGTGTGTGTGGTTGTGCTATTGGGTGTGTAGTTGTGCTAATTGGTTGTGTAGTTGTGCTATTGGGTGTGTGGTTGTGCTAATTGGGTGTGTGGTTGTGCTAGTTGGGTGTGTGGTTGTGCTAATTGGGTGTGTGGTTGTGCTAATTGTGTGTGTGGTTGGGCCATGTTTTCAAAATAGTGCTTAAGCATTTAAAACATACTGTAATATCTGTTGTGTGTGCAGTGTGCTCAAACAGCTGACCCACTCACACATTAGTAGTCTCTAGGTAGAAGACTTCAGCAGGCCATTGTCATTTACTCTGTATGTCAACTTGTGATTTTATTGTGTTAGTTCTCTGCATTTCCAGGACAGGGCTATTGTAGACACATGCACATTTGGACTGGATATTCTACTGTGGGCCGGACCACCCTGCTGAACTGATGTGTGTAGCGGGGGATCAGCAGGTGTCGGGAGACATAGTGAGGGGCCACATCCCCCCAGCCCGTCTGTCATTCTCCGGGATTAAGTGGGATCAAACGCTTGTCCAAACGTTGTCCTATCCGAGCGCCGGGACCAAACCAACATTGGACCTCTAGGTCGTAGTTGAGCGCGGCCAGAGCTCGTGTTGCTTTAGGGGGTCCGAGGGAAACACTGAAGGGGGCCCGCGGCGATGCCCGGCGGGTAAAGACAACGGCCGTGCTAGTGTGTGGGTGTGCGGGTGAGATCTGCGTGTACTGTATTGGTGTGTGTGTGTGTGTGTGTGTGAGCACGCTAGCATTCTTTTGTGTGTGTGCCTGCGCAGTGTAGCGAGGAATGTGAGAGAGCAGGGATGAGAGCAAGCCAGGGTTTTGAAGCCAGGTAATCTCCACCATGAGCGCTGAGTACACACCGAGAAGCCCGGAGGAGGACCGGAGGCCCAGGGTCAGAGAGGACCGCTGAGTGATGAGGAGGGACCACATGACACCGGCAGACAGACGCGCCGTATTTCAGCACAACGCCTGTAGTCGGCTGACTTTTCCCTTTCACGCGCCGCAAATATGACAGCATGTATTTTTTTATTTATTTTAGAAAGATAGATTATTTATTTGCGACCAGCACAACAGGCACCTGCTCTGTTGCCTTTTTACTGGCTGACTTTTCCCTTTCACGTCTAGAGAAAAGGGAGAGAAGGTGGGAGAGGTGGGAGAGAGGTGGGAGAGGTGGGAGAGGTGGGAGAGAGAGAGAGAGGTGGGAGAGGTGGGAGGTGGGAGAGGTGGGAGAGGTGGGGAGGTGGGAGAGGTGGGAGGTGAGAGAGAGGTGGGAGAGGTGGGAGAGGTGGGAGAGGTGGGAGAGGTGGGAGAGGTGGGAGAGGTGGGAGAGGTGGGAGAGGTGGGAGAGGTGGAGAGAGAGAGGTGGGGGGAGAGGTGGGAGAGGTGGGAGAGGTGGGAGAGGTGGGAGAGGTGTTGTCTTTTGTTGCACATGTTTCAGGGTGTGTTTGTGTGTGTGAGACTGTGTGGTTAATTAACGCATAGAGGCATGTTTTGCCTAAGCTTTTGGCACCAGCAGCGCCACATCAGCCAGTGGCTTAATAAACCGAGCAGATCCACAGTTCCAAATCAGCCATAATTGGCGGTTTCGCTGAAATGGATAATGTAACGGTGTCAGCCACTGGCACAGTGTGGTCTGTAATTAACATCTGCCTGGGACCATGTAGGGCCCAATGTGTTGAGTGTGTTTGTATCTGTGTGTTTGTGTGATCGACGGCATCATTTCAGAGCCCGCTGTGGAGTCCCCAAAACGTTCAGACCAGCTCCAGCAGTCGGGTCGAATATGGCAGGTAAAACATCCCCTACATCAGTGTAATGTTTGATGTCATATCCCCCCCTCCCCGGTTTCCCCCAGGGCCACCTCTGGGGATGATGTTTTTGGACGGAAAAAGGCGACTGAGGCGGCGGTGTCACACGGCGAAACAAGCGACTGCGCTAATGACGCGGAACGCCACCCCGCCGGGCGACGTCCTGGTCGGAACGTCGGGTGCACAGGGAAACTCGACCGGACCAGGGAATGGAATAACATTTCAAATCCACCCACCAGCCGTTACACATCCAATGGAAACAGCAGCAGTCCTGAGCCCTGCCAACTCTGGTTATTAGGAATACATCACCTGTAGGTTCACTGGCCTGACATGGCTGAGAGCAGGGTGGATCTGTTTCCCAGGCTCACCTCTCAATGGGAAGCGTTGTTCTCCGGGCTGGGCCGGCCCCTGTTCTGCCAGGATCTTACTAAAGGATCTCTTTGAACCGGTCGGCAGTGTCAGCAGGTCCCGACCCATTCGCCGTAGCGGCCTTGATGTTGGCCCCGAGGGAGGGAGAGCGTGGGCGCCAAAAGATCTGCCCACGTTCTGCCCCCTCATACCGGTATGCCTGCTGTCTACAACCCAGCCAACACACACACACACACACAGACAGGCAGACACAGACACAGGAACCGACACACACACAGACAGTCACAGACACACAGACACACACAGACCCAGACACACACACACACACACACAATCCACATACAAACAGAGCGTTTTCAGCCTTCTAGGGTGTAGTGTACATGGAATAGAGGACTACAGGTATACTGGTCCAGCCTGTGGTCGTCTGGATACTGTATCTTCTCCTATTCATGCCCACAAACCACCTCCTGCTACCTGTTCTGAGAGACCCTCCAATCATGGTCCACTTCACTGTGGACCCATAAAAGCTGCTTTATCCGTGGAACCATATAAAAGATACACAAATGTTATATCTTATGATTCAGCAAGACCATATGGTGATTTTCAGGATGACGAAGTGAAAATAACAACACAGATGCGCGCGCGTTGCTAAATGACCGTAGCGGAGCTGGACGCGTGTCTGTCTGTGTGTCGTTCTTAGGGGCGCAGATGGCTGAGTGTTAGGGTGTAGTACGAGTGTGTTTATATTGGCCTGTGTGTCTGTCTGTCTGTACTGTATGTGTGTGTGTGTGTGTGTGTGTGTGTGTGTGTGTGTGTGTGTGTGTGTGTGTGTGTGTGTGTGTGTGTGTGTGTCTGTGTGTGTCTGTGTGTGTCTGTGTGTGTCTGTGTGTGTCTATGTGTGTGTGTCTCCAACTGTCACTCCACTCTCCTGCTATTTACAGGACTAAACAAGAGGCCTCGCTAAGATGAGCTCAGGGCCGTCTGGGTGCCCTGGCACACACAGGTTCTGGAAACGTAGGAGAAAAAGGGGCTCCAGGGGTCCTGGTCCAGACACACATCCTCTGCCAGCCAATAAAAAACGACTTCCAAAAACTGAGCTATTATTTATGACATGTATCTGGATGGACAGTAGGGCTAGAGGATGGGTTCAGGAGTAGTGATGGGTTCAGGAGTAGTGATGGGTTCAGGAGTAGGGATGGGGTCTGGGGTAGGGATGGGGTCTGGAGTAGTGATGGGGTCTGGAGTAGGGATGGGATCTGGAGTAGTGATGGGGTCTGGAGTAGGGATGGGGTCTGGAGTAGGGATGGGGTCTGGAGTAGGGATGGGATCTGGAGTAGTGATGGGGTCTGGAGTAGGGATGGGGTCTGGAGTAGTGATGGGGTCTGGAGTAGGGATGGGGTCTGGAGTAGGGACGGGGTCTGGAGTAGGGACGGGGTCTGGAGTAGGGATGGGGTCTGGAGTAGGGATGGGGTCTGGAGTAGTGATGGGTTCTGGAGTAGGGATGGGGTCTGTAGGGATGGGGTCTGGAGTAGTGATGGGTTCTGGAGTAGGGATGGGGTCTGGAGTAGGGATGGGGTCTGGAGTAGTGATGGGGTCTGGAGTAGTGATGGGTTCTGGAGTAGGGATGGGGTCTGGAGTAGGGATGGGGTCTGGAGTAGGGACGGGGTCTGGAGTAGGGATGGGGTCTGGAGTAGGGATGGGGTCTGGAGTAGTGATGGGGTCTCGAGTAGGGACGGGGTCTGGAGTAGGGATGGGGTCTGGAGTAGGGATGGGGTCTGGAGTAGGGATGGGGTCTGTAGGGATGGGGTCTGGAGTAGGGATGGGGTCTGGAGTAGGGATGGGGTCTGGAGTAGTGATGGGGTCTGTAGGGATGGGGTCTGGAGTAGGGATGGGGTCTGTAGGGATGGGGTCTGGAGTAGGGATGGGGTCTGGAGTAGTGATGGGGTCTGTAGGGATGGGGTCTGGAGTAGTGATGGGGTCTGTAGGGATGGGGTCTGGAGTAGGGATGGGGTCTGGAGTAGTGATGGGGTCTGTAGGGATGGGGTCTGGAGTAGGGATGGGGTCTGGAGTAGGGATGGGGTCTGGAGTAGTGATGGGTTCTGGAGTAGGGATGGGGTCTGTAGGGATGGGGTCTGGAGTAGTGATGGGGTCTGTAGGGATGGGGTCTGGAGTAGGGATGGGGTCTGTAGGGATGGGGTCTGGAGTAGTGATGGGTTCTGGAGTAGGGATGGGGTCTGTAGGGATGGGGTCTGGAGTAGGCTGAGAAACTCTGGCTGATGAAACACACAGCATTCCAAAACAACATTTAATTGATAAATAGCGTAGAAATGCAAATTCAAACTCCCAAAAGCCAGTAGTTATCCTAACAACAGCTCTGTCATAGAGAGTGAGTTCCATTGAAGGGTTATGTGTTCCTAGTTCCCAACACACACACACACACGCACACGCACACACACACTTACAAATCTAACTTGGCTATGTAAACGGGAACATTAAGACATAGTCATTTTTAACAAACCTAATCCAGATCTTACTATAACAAATTCCATCCACAAGCTGATTTGCACCTTTAACTCTAAATCTAACATTTAAGACAAACATATCCAATCCTATTTATGACATCTGGAGACGTTTCCGTCATCACTACAGTTAAACCGGTACACAAATCTCACACGAACACATACTTACACAATCCAAAAAGAGCTTTTATGTGAGAGCTGGAGATGATAAATGATGTCTGTAGTTATATAAATCCCATAAATCCAGTGTGATTTCCAGAAAGGGAGAAAGAGGAAAGGAGAAGGTGAATGGCGAGGAGTGTGTGATGGGAGTTGGCAGAGGAGACGAGCTGTTAGAGTGTTGTTTAATTAGTTTAAGGAGGCGCAGTGGGGAGGTGAGCCAATGGACCCAGAATATTGCACTCCATCTCCAAGTGTACTTGGCTTCTCCATCCAAACACAATGTTCAGCAGTATGAGTTCATAGTTAGTATCACGCTAAATGTCCTCTGGAATATACTGCCTCTGGCGCTTTAGGGACCATGAGCAATATCTGGAACATTATTATATGACACTTTAATCAGCAAAAGCATTGGAAAAACACTCGAGAAAAAAAGGTCGCCAATTTACAGAATCGTTATTAGGCCTGAATAAAAAAACATTGCTTGTTAATCCCCAACTCTTGTAATCTGATTGGATATGAGCTGGACACAGAAGTTAGCTAATTTCAAGACCCTGAAGTCAATTGAACCACCAGATGGCAGTGAAGAGCGGGACACATCCTCAGGAGCAATTCAATACTTTAAGTATGTAGCGCAAAGTACAGCACCCATGACGAATTACATGTCAGTGACAGACATAACACCACTGATGCTCTACCAAACATGGACGTTACACCATGTACCATCATACATTTGTAACCCTCACAGTAAGATGAGACTATAACTGAACATATATTAAGATCTGGGAAATGTGTTGGTGAGGGCAACATATTAAGTCATTAAGTTCCTCAAAACATTCCAGAACAATGTGTGCAGTGTGGCAGGGCGCGTTATCCTGAAAGAGGCCACTGCTATCAGGGAATAGCATAGCCACAAAGGGGTGTACCTGGTCTACAACAATGTTTAGGTAGGTGGCACGTGACATCCACATTGACCAGGGATTTCCCAGAACATCACACTTCCTCTACTAGCTTGTGTTGAACATTCACTTCCCAATGTAAATAGCCCACACGTACACGGCTGTCCATGTGAAACAAAAATCGACACATCAAACTAGGCGACCTTCTTCCACTGCTCCAAGATCAAGTTCCGATGCTTGCCTGCCCATTGTAGGACCAGGGCAGGAGGCTTTGCACTGTGTGTTGTGACACATCCTCCGGTTCCATCATTACAGTGTTCTGTGTGTTGTGACACATCCTCTGGTACCATCATTACAGTGTTCTGTGTGTTGTGACACATCCTCCGGTTCCATCATTACAGTGTTCTGTGTGTAGTGACACATCCTCTGGTTCCATCATTACAGTGTTCTGTGTGTTGTGACACATCCTCTGGTACCATCATTACAGTGTTCTGTGTGTTGTGACACATCCTCTGGTACCATCATTAAAGTGTTCTGTGTGTTGTGACACATCCTCTGGTACCATCATTACAGTGTCCTGTTTGTTGTGACACATCCTCTGGTACCATCATTACAGTGTTCTGTGTGTTGTGACACATCCTCTGGTACCATCATTACAGTGTTCTGTGTGTTGTGACACATCCTCTGGTACCATCATTACAGTGTTCTGTGTGTTGTGACACATCCTCTGGTTCCATCATTACAGTGTTCTATGTGTTGTGACACATCCTCTGGTACCATCATTACAGAACACTGTAATGATGGTACCAGAGGTTGTGACACATCCTCTGGTACCATCATTACAGTGTTCTGTGTGTTGTGACACATCCTCTGGTACCATCATTACAGTGTTCTGTGTGTTGTGACACATCCTCTGGTACCATCATTAAAGTGTTCTGTGTGTTGTGACACATCCTCTGGTACCATCATTAGAGTGTTCTGTGTGTTGTGACACATCCTCTGGTTCCATCATTACAGTGTTCTGTGTGTTGTGACACATCCTCTGGTACCATCATTACAGTGTTCTGTGTGTTGTGACACATCCTCTGGTACCATCATTACAGTGTTCTGTGTGTTGTGACACATCCTCTGGTACCATCATTACAGTGTTCTGTGTGTTGTGACACATCCTCTGGTACCATCATTATAGTGTTCTGTGTGTTGTGACACATCCTCTGGTTCCATCATTACAGTGTTTTGTGTGTTGTGACACATCCTCTGGTACCATCATTACAGTGTTCTGTGTGTTGTGACACATCCTCCAATACCATCATTACAGTGTTCTGTGTGTTGTGACACATCCTCTGGTACCATCATTACAGTGTTCTGTGTGTTGTGACACATCCTCTGGTACCATCATTACAGTGGTCTGTGTGTTGTGACACATCCTCTGGTACCATCATTACAGTGTTCTGTGTGTTGTGACACATCCTCTGGTACCATCATTACAGTGTTCTGTGTATTGTGACACATCCTCTGGTACCATCATTACAGTGTTCTGTGTGTTGTGACACATCCTCCAATACCATCATTTCAGTGTTCTGTGTGTTGTGACACATCCTCTGGTACCATCATTACAGTGTTCTGTTTGTTGTGACACATCCTCTGGTACCATCATTATAGTGTTCTGTGTGTTGTGACACATCCTCTGGTTCCATCATTACAGTGTTTTGTGTGTTGTGACACATCCTCTGGTACCATCATTACAGTGTTCTGTGTGTTGTGACACATCCTCCAATACCATCATTACAGTGTTCTGTGTGTTGTGACACATCCTCTGGTACCATCATTACAGTGTTCTGTGTGTTGTGACACATCCTCTGGTACCATCATTACAGTGGTCTGTGTGTTGTGACACATCCTCTGGTACCATCATTAAAGTGTTCTGTGTGATGTGACACATCCTCTGGTACCATCGTTAGAGTGTTCTGTGTGTTGTGACACATCCTCTGGTTCCATCATTACAGTGTTCTGTGTGTTGTGACACATCCTCTGGTACCATCATTACAGTGTTCTGTGTGTTGTGACACATCCTCTGGTACCATCATTACAGTGTTCTGTGTGTTGTGACACATCCTCTGGTACCATCATTACAGTGTTCTGTGTGTTGTGACACATACTCTGGTTCCATCATTACAGTGTTCTGTGTGTTGTGACACATCCTCTGGTACCATCATTACAGTGTTCTGTTTGTTGTGACACATCCTCTGGTACCATCATTACAGTGTTCTGTGTGTTGTGACACATCCTCTGGTACCATCATTACAGTGGTCTGTGTGTTGTGACACATCCTCTGGTACCATCATTAAAGTGTTCTGTGTGTTGTGACACATGCTCTGGTACCATCATTAGAGTGTTCTGTGTGTTGTGACACATCCTCTGGTACCATCATTACAGTGTTCTGTGTGTTGTGACACATCCTCTGGTACCATCATTACAGTGTTCTGTTTGTTGTGACACATCCTCTGGTACCATCATTACAGTGTTCTGTGTGTTGTGACACATCCTCTGGTACCATCATTACAGTGTTCTGTGTGTTGTGACACATCCTCTGGTACCATCATTACAGTGTTCTGTGTGTTGTGACACATCCTCTGGTTCCATCATTACAGTGTTCTGTGTGTTGTGACACATCCTCTGGTACCATCATTACAGTGTTCTGTGTGTTGTGACACATCCTCTGGTACCATCATTAAAGTGTTCTGTGTGTTGTGACACATCCTCTGGTACCATCATTACAGTGTCCTGTTTGTTGTGACACATCCTCTGGTACCATCATTACAGTGTTCTGTGTGTTGTGACACATCCTCTGGTACCATCATTACAGTGTTCTGTGTGTTGTGACACATCCTCTGGTACCATCATTACAGTGTTCTGTGTGTTGTGACACATCCTCTGGTTCCATCATTACAGTGTTCTATGTGTTGTGACACATCCTCTGGTACCATCATTACAGAACACTGTAATGATGGTACCAGAGGTTGTGACACATCCTCTGGTACCATCATTACAGTGTCCTGTTTGTTGTGACACATCCTCTGGTACCATCATTACAGTGTTCTGTGTGTTGTGACACATCCTCTGGTACCATCATTACAGTGTTCTGTGTGTTGTGACACATCCTCTGGTACCATCATTACAGTGTTCTGTGTGTTGTGACACATCCTCTGGTTCCATCATTACAGTGTTCTATGTGTTGTGACACATCCTCTGGTACCATCATTACAGAACACTGTAATGATGGTACCAGATGTTGTGACACATCCTCTGGTACCATCATTACAGTGTTCTGTGTGTTGTGACACATCCTCTGGTACCATCATTACAGTGTTCTGTGTGTTGTGACACATCCTCTGGTACCATCATTAAAGTGTTCTGTGTGTTGTGACACATCCTCTGGTACCATCATTAGAGTGTTCTGTGTGTTGTGACACATCCTCTGGTTCCATCATTACAGTGTTCTGTGTGTTGTGACACATCCTCTGGTACCATCATTACAGTGTTCTGTGTGTTGTGACACATCCTCTGGTACCATCATTACAGTGTTCTGTGTGTTGTGACACATCCTCTGGTACCATCATTACAGTGTTCTGTGTGTTGTGACACATCCTCTGGTACCATCATTATAGTGTTCTGTGTGTTGTGACACATCCTCTGGTTCCATCATTACAGTGTTTTGTGTGTTGTGACACATCCTCTGGTACCATCATTACAGTGTTCTGTGTGTTGTGACACATCCTCCAATACCATCATTACAGTGTTCTGTGTGTTGTGACACATCCTCTGGTACCATCATTACAGTGTTCTGTGTGTTGTGACACATCCTCTGGTACCATCATTACAGTGGTCTGTGTGTTGTGACACATCCTCTGGTTCCATCATTACAGTGTTCTGTGTGTTGTGACACATCCTCTGGTACCATCATTACAGTGTTCTGTGTATTGTGACACATCCTCTGGTACCATCATTACAGTGTTCTGTGTGTTGTGACACATCCTCCAATACCATCATTTCAGTGTTCTGTGTGTTGTGACACATCCTCTGGTACCATCATTACAGTGTTCTGTTTGTTGTGACACATCCTCTGGTACCATCATTACAGTGTTCTGTTTGTTGTTACTTGTGACACATCCTCTGGTTCCATCATTACAGTGTTCTGTTTGTTGTGACACATCCTCTGGTACCATCATTACAGTGTTCTGTTTGTTGTAACTTGTGACACATCCTCTGGTACCATCATTACAGTGTTCTGTTTGTTGTGACACATCCTCTGGTACCATTATTACATTGTTCTGTTTGTTGTGACACATCCTCTGGTACCATCATTACAGTGTTCTGTTTGTTGTGACACATCCTCTGGTACCATCATTACAGTGTTCTGTTTGTTGTGACTTGTGACACATCCTCTGGTTCCATCATTACAGTGTTCTGTGTGTTGTGACACATCCTCTGGTACCATCATTACAGTGTTCTGTGTGTTGTGACACATCCTCTGGTACCATCATTACAGTGTTCTGTGTGTTGTGACACATCCTCTGGTACCATCATTACAGTGCAGGATTGTTACGTATCTGCTATCTGTAGGCCAGTCTAATAATTCTGTTTGCACGGAGTTAACTAGTACGATACTCATACTTGATTTTGACCTGTTTGCAGTATCATCCGCTTTCACCACATCACAGCACCGTCTCCTGGGATTCGAACCGTCACTGAAGCACTGGGAGAGATCACTACTGGGAATTACCGACTCATCACTTCCTTCACCGGACTCCACCGGACCAACCATCACTGGACCGCTTCATCAATAAACCCTGTTGTTACACCTTAAATTGGTGTCTGTCTGCTGACTGGTTCTACCTTGTCTGGTTTCAGACAATAAGTGAAATACCTATGCTGAGAAATCTTTTACTACACAACCACTACCCACATTCTAAAAAAGATTCATGTATGTAGGATGATAAAGGATCAACAAAACACACGAAGGCGTGCTATGTACAGACACAGAGCCAAGCAATGTCAGCAAGTTCACATTTAATGACAAAACATATCCTCCTGTCAATCATAGACAACGGCCCAGTCATCCACCCTGTCCCGGAGGTCCACCAATGAGAGAAACAAAAGAGCTATGACAAGCCAACAATCCCCACCCTTAAACTCCAGTGTGCTGTTCGTCTGCCAAGAGCTCCATGACATCACTTCAGTGCTTTGACAGACTCTTCATCAACATGCCCGGGGCATTGGGCTATGTGGGAAACAAATGACTATAATGATAATAATTACACCTCGACACATAATGAGAACAGCCCTTCAGGCTACAAGGGCTTCACAGCCGGTTAGGGAGGTGTCACTGCTCCCAAACACCTAGCACTCAGCGTTAACCGAAGACACATGTGAATTATAGCCCAAGACACGTAGCTGTGTCGTTAGTCACAGAAGGGCCGACATCTGAAGATTCCTGCCGTACAGTCGCAGGAGGCCTTTCGAAACATTTGGTGCTGCACAGAGTTGCGTAAACGTCTCTCCAACTGAGGGAAGTGACAGCGGTTGTTATGTTGTGAAAGGTTGTGTTCGATTTGACTGCAAAGATGCGATAATTGCGCAGTTTTCCCAGAGTGGATGTATTTGACACCTTCCGTCGAATACGATTATTTCTGTTGGCAGACATACACACAAAAATTGGCTGTTTAGAATCCATTGTTGATGCACGGCTCAGATAAAATCTGAACATTTGTATTTTGACCATATGTTCTTTGCATAAAGGCGTGATCCTGACGGCTAAACTAAACAATAACATCCAAATGATCTCCACCAACTATAAATACAAGTTAATCTTCTTAAAAAAAAATCCCAAGGGGACTTTCAAATTCGTAAAAAACGTCCCGAAACTAAATCAATCCAATGTGTTTTAAGGCATCTACGGATATGTAACACTTTACAATGCTGGTAATACTACAGAAGGAAATTTACATTAGTAATGTCTGGATGCTGTACGTATTTACACAAAAAAATTTAAAAGAGAGAAGAAGATAGTTCGACTCAGCAAAGACCGGCATTCCCCCTAGACCTGGATCCTCTCAATGTTTCTTCCTCTGGTTTTGCAACAAAATAAATAAAATGATATACCAATTATATGATGAACCAAACAAGTCAAGTGATGGACCATTTAATCCTGAGAAAAGCAATTAAGAAAAAGAATTGTTCTTAGACACTTGTATATGGAGACCGTGTGAAATCAATGCCACAGAACACCGCCACTCTACAAAACTACAAATATAAACCTGTGAGTTTCCTTTCACTATACAATAAGTGCACACAAGCAAAGGACTAATGACATAGCACCTTGCATCTCACTGCTGATTTCACTCTGCAGATACAGTAAACAGGATCTGATCTATTCGGCCCCTTGTGGTTGAACCAGATGCTGCTGGAAGTGGGGTTGGTCTATAGATCAAAAGATCAAATCTCAACTCCCCAGGGCAGTGAACGGGACATTGCATATTGTGTTGTTTTTGGCTGGGATATATACACAGATGTCCTGACCCTCTATTGTGACTGAAGATCCCATCTCACTGAATATTAGATTGTGGGTGTTCTGGCTACATTTCCCATCTGGCCTCCTAATCATCCCCAATGTCTGAGTCTGTGTCTGTCTGTGTGTGTGTGTGTGTGTGTGTGTTATACATTCATAGTGAAGACCAGAATTCCTCAGAATCCCTCAAAAGTAAAGAAAAACGAGGTTGTGTGTGTTTCTGTGTGTAAATGCATGTTTGTGTGTGTGTGTGTGTGTGTGTGTGTGTGTGTGTGTGTGTGTGTGTGTGTGTGTGTGTGTGTGTGTGTGTGTGTGTGTGTGTGTGTGTGTGTGACTTAATAGAAGTTATGTGAAGCAGACATCAGTAGCCAGTACATTACATCAGTATGCAACACATAGGCCATCCACCAGGTCATCAGAAGAGTTATAGCCTCAAACAAAACTACAAATAAAAAATATGAATGGTGCCTTAAAATCAGACACATATGACTTTGGTTCGACTCAACCGGTTACATTATTGGAAATATGGCATGAGACACCAGACTTATGGGTGCCGGTAATAAGATTGACCATTGACCAATGTGGTCAACGCAAAACAAACAAATGATTCCAAGCTCACAGAAAAAAAAAGTTTGTTACACAGCCTGTTGGACTCTTGGCATTTCTTTTGGGGGGGAGGTAGCATAGGTTTTTCATTTGTCTCTTGCAGTGAGAGAGAGATACTCCCCCTCCTGCAACCTTGTTTTCCACTGATCTCATGCTAATTGCATCCGGTCTCAAGTGTCCCTGGGAGAGCACTAACCGGACAATCCCTTGACAGGACATGTTTTTCAAATCAGCTGTGTTCTTTCCGTGTAACTGTAAATTATATGAATGCTAGTCATTTAATTTGGGATGATGTCAAGCCCTGAATGTGTGTATTTGGGTCGGTTAGAGGAGGAGAACAGGAGGGGGGTTGGGGGGGTGGTGGGGTAGATGCTCAGTGCCTCAGTTTCCACCACAGATTCTTTTTCACGTTGATAATTCTACACCCACTTGAATGCAGGGGTCAATACGTGTTATTGTTTAATGGATTTGGATTTCCAATATGGCTATTATAGGAACAGAAGATTGTTTTAATAATGTTCAATGGGTAGTGTAAAATAAAAATTAATTTCTTTGCCCTTCACTTACACAAACAGTCAAGCTCACATAGACAAACAAGAAGAGAGACATTTAAAAGTAATAGACATTTAAATAAGCTGTATATATGTTGAAGAGGGGCTTGGAAATCAGCCCATTATAAGAGCCTCGACCTATTGACGCAAATAGAGATGGTAGACCTCACTCAGAGCATGGACAACACTGCCCCCAAGTGGACTTAAAACAGGATGTTATAAGCTGGTCAGAGCAGATGCTTAGCAATTGTTATAATGCAACACAACTACATAACTACAGTTTTTAGTACAGTTATTGGTCTAAATGAAATAAAAGCACGCCTCGTATTGATTAGGGAACAGATATGTCTGCACAGTTCAGGTATTCTGTAAGAGTTTAACAAACAAGCAACACAAACAAAAATAAGTACTAATTGGATGGTGTATGATCAGTCATTGAAAAGATCATGGCACAGACACAAATAGCTCAGTTAATAGCAAATCTGAAAGAAAGATTCATTGTTAGACTATTGATATTATGGATAAGGCATGATTACTTGGCCTGCAAGTGTGAATTCCAATTTAAGTATTACCAATAAGTTGACTGTGGAAATCTTACCCGGCAGCTCATTGCATGTGCACGTGTGTGTGGCAGTACTCAGGCAACTGAGAAACAGGTTATTCACTCATTTGGATATTACCTGACACCAACAAAGTCTGCACACTTCCATTTCATCACTTTAACACTCGTGAATTGTTAGTCACCGACCGTTTAGGTATGATCTCTGTTAATGTTCCCTTAACTTCATTATCTAAAATAATTTTTTCTGTCGGATCAGTAAAAAAATTCTGCTCCAGGTGAGGCTCGAACTCACAACCTCGGCATTGCTCTGCAATGTACTGACATATAAGTACCGCGCGCTAACCGATTGCGCCACTGGAGCCCCATTACTCCGGCTCAGCAATACGACCTTTAAACATGCTAGTCCGGATGTGTTTATCTACCTGGTATTATGGGCCTATATATTATGTTATCGTATTATCATTGTCACAGCACAGGGAGAAATCTTAATCCATATAAAAGGATATATATTTTATTAACTCAACGCAAGTACACGACGGATTTTTTGCCTAATCACTGATTTGCGTTGTTTCAATATAGCTTGCTCGGTAGCTAACGTGTTAGCTCACTAGACGAATGGAGACTTTTCAGTAAAGACAATGTTATGTGCATTTTACATGTTGACTTCTGTACTTCAGACCTCATCTAAATAATGCTACAGCTAATGTGTGCTTGTAACATTATGATTGCGTTCATAACACGCTGCAAATGCCATCCGGGTAAATACCGTATGCGTCACGTTATATCAGCACTTCCGCAATCCGCACACTGTTTTTCACGCATGCGCACTACTCAGCCTCTATAATGGTATCATAAAGCATATAAAGGGTCATGGCAGTGCAGCGCCCACAGATCCTTCGAATAACTTCATGAAACCAAGATCAATTCGTAATCACTTTCTGAGTACTTTTCTCTTGAAGATATGGCTTTTTTCTGGAACCAAATAATTTGTAACAGCGATTCTGAACGTATGCTAATTGCCTAACAAGTTAAATAATTATCAGGAAACCACGTTCATGGAAACAAAACGATATACGTGTATTTGTAATACATTGATACAAATGTTAATATTCATGAGATCACATACTCACATATAGTTTGCTTTATTCAGAATATTTTTTTAAATATAAATAATATATTTGACACACACGCACATGGATTTACACAGCTAAAGTGCAGATAAAAATCAATAAATAGCAGGTCTAGTGTACATTTTATTGGGGGGGAGAATAATCCATTTACCATAGAAAAGACACACTTTTTGTTTTGACGTCAGTGCAGGGGTTTAATCTGCTGTATGCGTAAATTAGAATGTGGCTTATTCATATTTCACTCACTAGGGGGTGTCTAAAAAACAATTGATTAATTTAATAAAAAGTGATATTCTATTTGTTAGAATCGTGCTGAACAGTCACACATGTTGCTAACCAATAGCGTGATGATTAGTTTATAAATGTAGCTCTGAAATAGATGAAATGGCTAGGGGAACTTAAACACAACAGGGCAGGAGGCAGAGACTCAGGCGACCAGAACAACAGAGACTGAGCAGGTAGGCTGGAGGAACAGCAGGAGAACAGGAACGTGGACCACAGCTAAGGCGAATAACATGTGACAAACACAACACAACAATGCTTCCACATGGCTGAAATTTAGGAAGGAACAGATAGAGGAGCCAGACTATAAAGGTAGCCAGTAGCCAGGTGGTTTTCAGGCAAATTGTCTATCAATATATTCAAACATTCAGATGACCCGAGGTTGATGTTTCTTTTCCACTTAAATTTGATTGTTAAACCATTGTTCCTCTACAGTACCAGTAATATTTATTTTGGAAAATACCCTTTACTAAACCACTGATAGCTAAGTAGCAGCATGTGTGCGTGTTGCGTTGTAACAGTTAAATCTCAATAATAGGTACACACGCATACCCAAAGATCTCCATGTGGGCCAGAATATTGTGACAAATCTTAATTTCATAATTCAGTCTCCAGTAGATCAGTGGGGACATCACTGTGTATCCAGGTAATACAACCAATATAGCCATAGTTTATCTTCCAATGCACTGCCTATTCATTTCACTAAACACCAGACACAGTGTTAATTGTGCCCCTTCTTTCCCATTATTCGTAAACATGCACATAGCCTCATCACCAAAGTGTAAATAAAGTACTTTACTGACAATGTTTCCCCGTTCATATTCCCTCCCACATGTCTCTCATTGGTTTAGCTATCGTTAGAGCAGCCTTTGACCAATCAGATTGTACTCCTCCCCAGTTTATTATCTACCTACTTCTGTATTTTGGACTTTAATTCAATCAGGATCTCTGAAACAGAAAATTCGCTGTTGATACAAATCAGTTAGCAATAATGATTGGAAAACACCTTCTTGTGAATGTGGACAATTGGATTGCTGAGAATGAAAAGGCATTTCTGCCTCCAGTGTGCAACAAACTAATGTGAGTAGCAAAAAAGGAAAAATCTCCATTACAAACTGTTTCAGTTTCTGTTGCACACTGTTGTTGCTAGAATTGTATGTAACAGTGCATTTCTCTACAAAAATTTAATATATTATAAACACATAAAGCATTGCTAATTATTTCTACGCTTGTACTAATCATTCCTCGTTATGTTTAAATTGGGCCGGTCTAATATAATGTTACTATCACCAGCTTGTGTAGTAATACAAATAATGTAACATAATGTAATGGCAATGACTGACAGTATAGACCTTACTTTAATGGTGTATTTTTCCACTAGGCATTTTTGTCAGCTGAATATCATGTTTGTAGGAGGTCCCAACACCAGAAAAGATTACCACATAGAGGAAGGTGAAGAGGTGAGATAAAAGTTCAACGTTCATCAAACCGTTCACTTATGTTGCCGGGTATTGAAATATGTACCTTCTGTAAGTTTAACTTTCGTTTGTGCCTACAGAAAATCTGCATTCAACTGATTAAGATATGCAAGACAATTTACATGTCGAATAAATTGACATTCATTGTTCATTGAGATCGTTTTTCTTAACGTGTGTTTTATACTTCCACACCCAGGTGTTTCAATCAATCAAATGTATTTAATAATGCCCTTTTTACAACAAAGTTGTCACAAAGTGCTTTTACAAACACCCAGTCGGAATCTGACAGAGCACACATCGACAAGTTGAACAAGAAGAACAAGTTGATACACGGCTAGAAAAAACTCCCTGAAGGTCAAATATAGGAAGAAACCTATAGAGGAACCAGGCTCTGATGGGTGACCAGTCATCATCAGGCTGTGCTGGGTGAAATTATGACAGTTAATTTTTTATTTATTTTTATTGAACCTTTATTTAACCAGGTAGGCCGTTTGAGAACAAATTATCATTTGCAACGGCGACCTGGCCAAGATAAGGCGAAAAAATTTGCAGAACAATATACAGTTACACAATAAATACACAAAACACAAGAGTGCAAATATAACACAGTGCAAGCAAGCAATGTGCGAGCAATCTTAAAATTTGAATAGTCCAGGGTGACCGGGAGGGTTGATGGGTTTGGCAGATTGGAGGCTGAAACTATCTGGTAGCATCAGCTGCTCAGCCTGCAACACAATCAGGGGCCCCAGGATGGATCCAGCACATGTTTCCAAGGGTGAATGGTCCCACTGCGTGGCCAGCGAGTCCTCCTTAAAGGAAGTGGACACAAACCCAGGGAAAGATTAGACACTCTAGTTCCCGGCACAACAGTAAAGCAGCATAACTCTTGAAAAGTGACAGGGGGGTTAGTGAAACTATGGCCAGATTGGCAACTCGTACCATAATAAAGGAGCTCTATAGGAGAAAGATATACCTCGAGCTGTTTGTTTAGAAATTGTAGGTACAATAAGAAGGCCAGCATCTTTTGATCTTAGGTTACGCGTAGGTATGTATGGTTGGACTAATTCAGTGAGGTAGATGGGAGCAAGTTCATCTAAAGCTTTATAGGTTAACAGTAGTACTTTAAAGTCTGCCCTAGCCTTAACAGGCAGCCAATGTAAAGAGGCTAAAACTGGGGTAATGTGGTCAAATGTCTTTGTTCTACTTAGATTCTAGCAGCCCTATTAAGTACTAGTTGCAGTTTGATTATTGATTTATCAGGATACCCAGAGTATAGAACATTGCAGTAATCTAATCTTGAGGTAACAAAAGCATGGATTAGGTGTTCTGCATCAGTTTTTGATAAATAGTTTCTGATCCTTGCAATATTCCGAAGATGGAAAAATGCTGTCCTTAAATATATTTATATGATCAAACTAAAGATCCGGGTCAAGGGTCAAGCCAAGGTTTCTCACAGTTTTTAGATGTTTTAATATAGTGCATATTGTGCAATATTGTGCATGGCTATAAATAAAAGTCAAATAAAATAATATGTACTATATGTATGTACTATCTAATGTCAATTAGATAAATTGGTGATGAAAGGATGCTACTATGCTAGTAAATTAGCAATCAGTCAGTCAGTATTTTTTTTTCTCAGATAAACTTCAAAACTAAAAAACACCATAGGGACAAATTCCACACCATGTTGCAATGTCACATTTTGGTCAGCACTTTTTGCTATGTCAATTCGTCCAGATGAAGCCCAAAGTATGCCCAGTAATTCCATTGTTTCTTGTCTTACCTCTGGTAGCATGATGTAAAAAGAATACGTTACAGGTTTTATCATTGCATCTCTGCAGTTAGACTTTCCCATGTGTAGGCAACATGATAGACTGGTATTTCATTGATGTTTCCTAACCAGTTCCACTTTTTATGAACTACGATAATCATCCACATGGATTTGTAAATGGTGACACAACGACGTAGTGTAGGCTACATGTGTCAGGTATGCCAAATGTGACATAAAAGCTTCTCCAAAGAATGGTTTGAGAACTGCAATGTCACATGCAATGACATAATTTCACCACTAGAGATCCGTGTAAGCACATTAATGTCATAAGGGCTGCTGTTGGCTCTGAGGTGAAGTTGAATAAATCCTCAATATCATTTTCTCTGTTGTCTTGCTCTCGCGCAGCTCTTCTACCAGGTTAAAGGCGACATGTGTTTGAAGGTTATTGAGAATGACAAACACAAGGATGTACATATCCGTGAGGGCGAGGTGAGAGAATCAACATGGGACTGTGTCATTTCAGACTGTGCTGACGTGTCACCTGCATGGTTATTACATTCCATGTTCTCTTTGTCTTCTTCTCTGGTCCCTGAAGATGTTTCTGCTCCCAGCCCGGGTCCCCCACTCCCCCCAGAGACAGGCGAACACCGTGGGCCTGGTGGTGGAGAGGCGAAGGCTTCAGTCAGAGACCGACTGTTTGAGGTGCCACAATCCACAATGTCCTATTCTCCACAGCCTTACATCTCAATCTTGTTATCTATAACTTATTCATCTGAGTACCACACATTCCTGGCCTTCAATCACCTGCCAAACTAGGTCGATGAAGAAAGACATGGAACGAGAGAGGGAAACATATGGAGAGGAGGTACAGAGATAAACAGAAAGGATAGAGAGACAGGGAAAAGAGGGATACAGACAGAGGAAGAGGGAAAGAGAGAAACAGACCGGGGAGAGAGAGAGACAGGGAAAAAGAGGGAAACTGACAGAGAGAAAGAGGGAAAGTGTAAGGGAAAAATGGAAATAGAGTTAACTGAAACTTGGTTCTTTGTGGTTTCAGGTACTATGTTGAAGGTACAACAGAACCTCTTTTTGAGAAGTGGTTTTACTGTGAAGACCTGGGGACACAGCTGGTGCCAGTGATCCAAGAGTGAGATTGATATAATTGCCTTTAGTCTGCCATGTAATGTATTTAAATAATGCAATTGAACAGCGTCGTGTTCAGCAGTGTGAATTCCGGTGACATGCTGACGCTGTGTTTCGCAGGTTTTTTGCGTCGGAGCAGCACAGAACAGGAAAGCCAAAACCAGGTAAGTCCCCTTCTTATGTAAATAACACCATGTGATAGACGTGTTTTTAGAGTTAGTACATAGTTGGATAGCACATATTTATAAATAGCATGCAGCAATCTAGCACACAGTAATAGTTAGCACATTGTCAGATAACAAATAGTAAGATAACAAATTGTAAGACATCACATCCACAAACCAGAGTAAATAGTCAAATGTTCAAAGTATATATATTTTTTGCCAAACTGATATGAATCCTTTAATATGTGCTATCAATTAGTAAGTACTAATAATTACTATGTGTTGGCATAGTACTTATTGTATTATACTGTGCTCTATTCCGTCTAGGGGAGGTGTTCAGAGAGCCTCCTTTTCACATGAACTCCATGCATGTAATGAACCCCTTCAACTTCAGAGACTGGGTGGAGACACAGCGCCCCTCCCTGGCCAACGGACACGCCATCGACCTGTTTGGGGCCCAGTTTGAGACAGAGGTGACCCCAGAATAGAGACTAACAATGTCTATTTGCTGACTTCTATGGACGGAGACCTTTGAAATTAATCAACAGTTGGTCTGTCCTGAGCTCCCAAATGGCAAAACCCCACAACTTGATAACGTAGAAAGATGAATACAGAGTGAGTTAGCCATTAACCAATTGATTATGCTTCTCAATAGGGTATTGACTATGTTTGCCATTGGTGTGTTAGGAGGGAAGTGAGCTTCAGTTCTACTGGGTTTCATTTGTCAGACGTGTAAGTGAGTCTAAAGATCATGATTGAAATGAATGATGATGAAGATAATAGTGAAGACGAAGATCAACTCTGTGACCGACCACGCTGTACGGGCCAGGACACACAGAGAAGCTTCTAGAAAGACACAGATATCTGGATTTGGCGGCAGGTGATTTTTCTATTTTACTAATACAGATCTACTCTGTGACAGACCACGCTGTACGGTCCAGGACACACAGACGCTTCTAGAAGAGACACAGATATCTGGATTTGGCAGCAGGTATTTTCCATTTTTCTCACACACAGCATTTGCAATTCTGACAAACTCACCTTTTTAACGTCTCTCTTCCTTTTTCTCTCACTGCTTTCCTTTGTCTGGTAATTTCACTTCCCCTTTTAGGAAGGGTCCTCCCACGTGACTGTCGACGACCAAGAGTTCCCGCTCTCTATGGGGGACAGTTTACTTATTCTTGGACACAGCGAGTGAGTAGACTGGTGATTGTTATTAAGCCAAGGACAAAAACTGAGGTGAACTGTGGACCCCAGGAAACTAAATGTTTCAAAAAGATGATGGACAACGCTCAGTCATGGCAGATGTTGTTCATTTGCATTTCAGCGAGATTCATTTGTTGGTATGTCCCCTACGCTGCAGGTACCAGTGGAGACGACCTGAGGGGAGCAGTGCCCTGTTTGTCGTTCAGAACCCGAAGAGGAAGAGAACATGACAGTCTGTGTGAAGGCTGAAGAACGAGGAAGGAGGGACAGAAATGTAGTTCGATTGGTTGCTTCATAGAACACAATCGTTTGAAACCCACAGACATGTTGAATATTACCTTTGAGAAGGAGTAATTAAAAACAACATGGTCATTTTCACAATTGTTGTAAATAAATATTACATTTTTGGTGTTAGAAGGCATTCAAATTTAAATATTTCTTGAACACCTCCCAAAGTGTTCCTGGAAAGCAATGTATGCAAGCATGTTTCGACTAAATGTGTTTTTGTGATCATTATTTGCGATTCATTTATAAAACTATCTTTATCTCACCAACAATAACTGATAATAAACCTTGGTTACATGTAAACAAAAATATTGTCTGGGGAATTTTATGTGTGGTCTGTTATCAACTGGTGCATCAACAACAGTTGGTAGATACAGAAGTCATTAGAGACTTCCTTTAACACTTCAACATCAGTCATGATCCACATGCTAACACAATATCCACAGTTAATATACAAACATCACATGCAGTATTACTTTACATTCGTTGAACCCTTGAGAACAACGGGCTCCATATTTTCCTGTAAAGTCTGAACATTATTTATTTAGATTGTGGCAGATTAAATGGTAACTAGATAGCGTACAATTTCTGCAGAAATTGTGATGATGTGTGCTTGCGGCCACCCGTAGTCGTACTGATATCAACTGCCAAACTGAGGTGACACTGCTGCTGCTGCGCCATAGTATGCAATGTGTTAAACCTATCAGTCATTACTCATGAATACACACTACTGCTGCAAGCACCATAGTATGTGATGTGTTAAACCTATCAGTCAATACTCATGAATACACACTGCTGCTGCATGCACAATAGTATACAATGTGTTAAACCTATCAGTCATTACTCATGAATACACACTACTGCTGCAAGCACCATAGTATGTGATGTGTTAAACCTATCAGTCAATACTCATGAATACACACTGCTGCTGCATGCACAATAGTATACAATGTGTTAAACCTATCAGTCATTACTCATGAATACACACTGCTGCTGCATGCACAATAGTATACAATGTGTTAAACCTATCAGTCATTACTCATGAATACACACTGCTGTAAGCACCATAGTATACAATGTGTTAAACATATCAGTCATTACACATGAATACACACTGCTGCTACATGCACCATAGTATACAATGTGTTAAACATATCAGTCATTACACATGAATACACACTGCTGCTACATGCACCATAGTATACAATGTGTTAAATCACCATAGTATACAAATGTGTTAAACCTATCAGTCATTACTCATGAATACACACTGCTGCTGCATGCACCATAGTATGCAATGGGTTAAACCTATCAGTCAATAGTCATGAATACACACTGCTGCTGCATGCACCATAGTATACAAATGTGTTAAACCTATCCGTCATTACTCATGAACACACACTGCTGCTACCTGCACCATAGTATCCAATGTGTTAAACCTATCAGTCATTACTCATACATACACACTGCTGCAAGCACCATAGTATACAATGTGTTAAACCTATCAGTCATTACACATGAATACACACTGCTGCTGCAAGCACCATAGTATACAATGTGTTAAACCTATCAGTCATTACTCATTACTACAGTAGTAGCTAACGCTAGCTAGCGCGCTAACGCTAGCTAACATGCTAACGCTAGTTGCGCGCTAACGCTAGCTAACATGCTAACGTGTAAACAGAGACCCAGAGAAATAACTTACCTATACATTCATTGCTAAATAACTTACCTATACATTCATTGCTGCAGGCTGTCTGAATGTATGCATACACTTAAAGTAGTAGCTAACGCTAGCTAGCGCGCTAACGCTAGCTAACATGCTAACGTTAGCTAGCGCGCTAACGCTAGCTAACATGCTAACATGTAAACAGAGACCCAGAGAAAGAACTTACCCATTCATTCATTCGTTCATTGGTGCAGGCAGAGTCTTTGTCTGTAACCAGGCAACTATGCCTTTGTCAGGAGGAACACCTGTCCTCATCGATATCAGAGCGCGCTGCCTCCTCCCCCCGCCCCTTCCAGAATGTTCCTACTATTTAGCCAATCAACAACCAGAAAATGCTGCTTCACTGTCTATAATTTCAAAAGATTCAGACATGGTCGTATACTTTTAGCTCTACTAACCAGAGTTTTACTCACACAGTTTAAACAATTACACCATGAGAATCATAAGACCCAGGCGGACATTTTGATGTATAACATGTATCTGTAACCCCGGAAATGCAGGCGCTATCACAATTTACAAACGAACAAAGAAACACCAAAAATCGCTTTCAAATTAGAGTGGAGAAAATCACCGTTTCTATGGATGTCTATGGGGAGGCGCAAGTTGGAAACAAAAGGACATAACGAAATAAATATATATGTTACAGCTTATATTTGAACATTTTGAGTGACAGCACAAATAGATGAACGTTTTGATATGCCATTTGTGTGTAAAGGGTTGAAACTCAGGCAGCAGTAGCAGTTTACAAATGTTCTCTACATTATCTGCTGAATGGGCTCTCACACTCTAGTTTTGAAGATTCCGTCAATGTATTTCAATGGGGATTAATTAGCGACATTATCGTTAATATTTCGTAAACTACATAACGAAACCTTCTACAAAACAATGCCAACTAAATAGAGTTCGGGACGCACATTTTGACACCTTTTTTGTCCATCTAGTGCAAAAACTGTGGGAGGAGTAGGCGGGGACAAAATTGATATAATAATAATAATAATAACTAGATAGCGTACAATTTCTGCTGAAATTGTGATGATGTGTGCTTGCGGCCACCCGTAGTCGACTGTTTACTGATGTCAACTGCCAAACTGAGGTGACACTGCTGCTGCAAGCACCATAGTATACAATGTGTTAAACCTATCCGTCATTACTGATGAATACACATTGCTGCTGCATGGACAATAGTATACAATGTGTTAAACCTATCAGTCATTACTCATGAATACACACTGCTGCTACATGCACCATAGTATGCAATGTGTTAAACCTATCAGTCATTACTCATGAATACACACTACTGCTACATGCACCATAGTATACAAATGTGTTAAACCTATCCGTCATTACTCATGAACACACACTGCTGCTACCTGCACCATAGTATCCAATGTGTTAAACCTATCAGTCATTACTCATACATACACACTGCTGCAAGCACCATAGTATACAATGTGTTAAACCTATCAGTCATTACACATGAATACACACTGCTGCTGCAAGCACCATAGTATACAATGTGTTAAACCTATCAGTCATTACTCATAAATACACACTGCTGCTGCAAGCACCATAGTATACAATGTGTTAAACCACCATAGTATACAAATGTGTTAAACATATCAGTCATTACTCATGAATACACACTGCTGCTACATGCACCATAGTATACAATGTGTTAAACCTATCAGTCATTACTCATGAATACACACTGCTGCTACATGTACCATAGTATACAATGTGTTAAACCTATCAGTCATTACTCATGAATACACACTACTGCTGCATGCACCATAGTAGCATATGAAACAGCATTATAAACTGCTAACGCTAGCTAGCGCGCTAACGCTAGCTAACATGCTAACGTGTAAACAGAGACCCAGAGAAAGAAGTTACCCATCCATTCATTGCTGCAGGCTGTCTGAATGTATGCATAAACTTACAGTAGTAGCTAACGCTAGCTAGCGCGCTAACGCTAGCTAACATGCTAACGATAGCTAGCGCGCTAACGCTAGCTAACATGCTAACGTGTAAACAGAGACCCAGAGAAAGAAGTTACCCATCCATTCATTGCTGCAGGCTGTCTGAATGTATGCATAAACTTACAGTAGTAGCTAACGCTAGCTAGCGCGCTAACGCTAGCTAACATGCTAACGATAGCTAGCGCGCTAACGCTAGCTAACATGCTAACGTGTAAACAGAGACCCAGAGAAAGAACTTACCCATTCATTCGTTAATACATTCTTTCTTTGCTGCAGGATATGTCTGTGGCTGTTGATTGCAGTGTCTGTGGCTGTTGCCTGCCAGCCATGCCTTTGTCAGGAGGACCAGCTGTTCTCATCGATATCAGAGCGCGCTGCCTCCTCCCCCCCACCCCTTCCAGAATGTTCCTACTATTTAGCCAATCAACAACCAGAAAATGCTGCTTCACTGTCTATCATTTCAAAAGATTCAGACATGGTCGTATACTTTTAGCTCTACTAACCAGAGTTTTACTCACACAGTTTAAACAATTACATCATGAGAATCCTAAGAACCAGGCGGACATTTTGATGTATAACATGTATCTGTAACCCCAGAAATGTAGGCGCTATCACAATTTACAAACGAACAAAAAAACACAAAAAATCGCTTTCAAATTAGAGTGGAGAAAATCACCGTTTCTATGGATGTCTATGGGGAGGCGCAAGTTGGAAACAAAAGGACATAACGAAATAAATATATATGTTACAGCTTATATTTGAACATTTTGAGTGACAGCACAAATAGATGAACGTTTTGATATGCCATTTGTGTGTAAAGGGTTGAAACTCAGGCAGCAGTAGCAGTTTACAAATGTTCTCTACATTTTCTGCTGAATGGGCTCTCACACTCTAGTTTTGAAGATTCCGTCAATGTATTTCAATGGGGATTAATTAGCGACATTATCGTTAATATTTCGTAAACTACATAACGAAACCTTCTACAAAACAATGCCAACTAAATAGAGTTCGGGACGCACATTTTGACACCTTTTTTGTCCATCTAGTGCAAAAACTGTGGGAGGAGTAGGACGGGGACAAAATTGATATAATAATAATAATATATATGTAATACAATAACCATAGTAGCACACATAACTAGATAGCGTACAATTTCTGCAGAAATTGTGATGATGTGTGCTTGCGGCCACCCGTAGTCGACTGTGTACTGATATCAACTGCCAAACTGAGGTGACACTGCTGCTGCATGCACCATAGTATGCAATGTGTTAAACCTATCAGTCATTACTCATGAATACACACTACTGCTGCATGCACCATAGTATGCAATGTGTTAAACCTATCAGTCATTACTCATGAATACACACTGCTGCTGCAAGCACCATAGTATGCAATGTGTTAAACCTATCAGTCATTACTCATGAATACACACTGCTGCTGCATGCACCATAGTATACAATGTGTTAAACCTATCAGTCATTACTCATGAATACACACTGCTGCTGCATGCACCATAGTATACAATGTGTTAAACCTATCAGTCATTACTCATGAATACACACTGCTGCTACATGCACCATAGTATACAATGTGTTAAACATATCAGTCATTACACATGAATACACACTGCTGCTACATGCACCATAGTATACAATGTGTTAAACCTATCAGTCATTACTCATGAATACACACTACTGCTGCATGCACCATAGTATACATATGAAACAGCATTATAAAATGTGTTAAACCTATCAGTCATTACATTACTACAGTACACACTGCTGCTGCTGCATGCACCATAGCTAGCATATGAAACAGCATTATAAACTGCTAACGCTAGCTAGCGCGCTAACGCTAGCTAACATGCTAACGTGTAAACAGAGACCCAGAGAAAGAACTTACCAATCCATTCATTGCTGCAGGCTGTCTGAATGTATGCATACACTTAAAGTAGTAGCTAACGCTAGCTAACGCGCTAACGCTAGCTAACATGCTAACGTAGCTATGCTAACGCTTAGCTAACATGCTAACGCTAGCTAACATGCTAACATGTAAACAGAGACCAAGAGAAAGAACTTACCAATTCATTCATTCTTTGATTGCTGCAGGCATATGTCTGTGGCTGTTGCCTGGCAGTGTATTTGGCTGTGGCCAGGCAACTATGCCTTTGTCAGGAGGAACACCTGTTCTCATCGATATCAGAGCGCGCTGCCTCCTCCCCCCGCCCCTTCCAGAATGTTCCTACTATTTAGCCAATCAACAACCAGAAAATGCTGCTTCACTGTCTATCATTTCAAAAGATTCAGACATGGTCGTATACTTTTAGCTCTACTAACCAGAGTTTTAATCACACAGTTTAAACAATTACACCATGAGAATCCTAAGACCCAGGCGGACATTTTGATGTATAACATGTATCTGTAACCCCGGAAATGTAGGCGCTATCACAATTTACAAACGAACAAAAAAACACCAAAAATCGCTTTCAAATTAGAGTGGAGAAAATCACAGTTTCTATGGATGTCTATGGGGAGGCGCAAGTTGGAAACAAAAGGACATAACGAAATAAATATATATGTTACAGCTTATATTTGAACATTTTGAGTGACAGCACAAATAGATGAACGTTTTGATATGCCATTTGTGTGTAAAGGGTTGAAACTCAGGCAGCAGTAGCAGTTTACAAATGTTCTCTACATTTTCTGCTGAATGGGCTCTCACACTCTAGTTTTGAAGATTCCGTCAATGTATTTCAATGGGGATTAATTAGCGACATTATCGTTAATATTTCGTAAACTACATAACGAAACCTTCTACAAAACAATGCCAACTAAATAGAGTTCGGGACGCACATTTTGACACCTTTTTTGTCCATCTAGTGCAAAAACTGTGGGAGGAGTAGGCGGGGACAAAATTGATATAATAATAATAATAATAACTAGATAGCGTACAATTTCTGCTGAAATTGTGATGATGTGTGCTTGCGGCCACCCGTAGTCGACTGTGTACTGATATCAACTGCCAAACTGAGGTGACATGCACCATAGCAATGTGTTAAACCTATCAGTCATTACATGAATACACCATAGTATACAATGTGTTAAACCTATCAGTCATTACTCATGAATACACACTGCTGCTGCATCAGTCATTACTCATAAATACACACACCATAGTATGTATACAATGGGTATACAAATGGATCAGTCATTACTCATGAATAACACTGCTGCTACATGCACCATAGTATACAATGTGAGTATGCAATGTGTTAAACCTATCAGTCATTACTCATGAATACAAACAATGGGGGATGCCTAAAGGAGGGAGAGCAAGCAGCAACAATTCACATGCTTTAGTATTGTATAAACGTACAGTTAGTATTAACCTGGCAGTCAAGCTCAACAGGAAGTTACCATACAGGCCCCCTGTCTCATATCACTTTCCTGCCAGCCCTGACGCAGTGACTTTTGATTTGTTATAGAATAAACATGGACTCATCAGGTAGCCTTCTTTAAAGAAGGGAAACCCTCAACAGTTTACATTAAATTACCAGTAATAGTTCATTGGTGGGGGGGGCAAGGTTTGCTTCACACCGGCTTCAAATGTTTTTCCTGGGCCTTTCCATCCTATCCTATCACCGTGACCTCTGTGAAAAAGAGAAGACAGTACAATGGACAGGAGTTTAGCACATGTTTAAATCTTCTCAGTTAATATGTACTTATTTTTATTGACTGGTTCATACCTCCCTGTCAAGTATACAATGTATAAAAACCTATCAGTCATTACTCATGAATACACACTGCTGCTACATGCACCATAGTATACAATGTGTTAAACCACCATAGTATACAATGTGTTAAACCTATCAGTCATTACTCATGAATACACACTACTGCTGCATGCACCATAGTATACAATGTGTTAAACCTATCAGTCATTACTCATGAATACACACTGCTGCATGCACATAGTATGCAGGTTAAACCCATATTATATGAATAATGCTATCCATTCATGTGCACCATGTAAACCTATCAGTCATTACTCATGAATACCATTACAGGCTGTCATGCATAAATACAGTAGTAGCTAACTATGAAACAGCATTAGCTAACATGCTAACTAGCTAGCGCGCTAACGCTATACAATGTGTAACATGCTAACCTGTAAACAGAGACCCAGAGAAAGAACTTACCCATCCATTCATTGCTGCAGGCTGTCTGAATGTATGCATAAACTTACAGTAGTAGCTAACGCTAGCTAGCTAACGCTAGCTAACATGCTAACGATAGCTAGCGCGCTAACGCTAGCTAACATGCTAACGTGTAAACAGAGACCCAGAGAAAGAAGTTACCCATCCATTCATTGCTGCAGGCTGTCTGAATGTATGCATAAACTTACAGTAGTAGCTAACGCTAGCTAGCTAACGCTAGCTAACATGCTAACGATAGCTAGCGCGCTAACGCTAGCTAACATGCTAACGTGTAAACAGAGACCCAGAGAAAGAAGTTACCCATCCATTCATTGCTGCAGGCTGTCTGAATGTATGCATAAACTTACAGTAGTAGCTAACGCTAGCGCGCTAACGCTAGCTAACATGCTAACGATAGCTAGCGCGCTAACGCTAGCTAACATGCTAACGTGTAAACAGAGACCCAGAGAAAGAAGTTACCCATCCATTCATTGCTGCAGGCTGTCTGAATGTATGCATAAACTTACAGTAGTAGCTAACGCTAGCTAGCGAGCTAACGCTAGCTAACATGCTAACGATAGCTAGCGCGCTAACGCTAGCTAACATGCTAACGTGTAAACAGAGACCCAGAGAAAGAACTTACCCATTCATTCATTCATTCTTTCTTTGCTGCAGGATATGTCTGTGGCTGTTGATTGCAGTGTCTGTGGCTGTTGCCTGGCAGCCATGCCTTTGTCAGGAGGACCAGCTGTTCTCATCGATATCAGAGCGCGCTGCCTCCTCCCCCCGCCCCTTCCAGAATGTTCCTACTATTTAGCCAATCAACAACCAGAAAATGCTGCTTCACTGTCTATCATTTCAAAAGATTCAGACATGGTCGTATACTTTTAGCTCTACTAACCAGAGTTTTACTCACACAGTTTAAACAATTACATCATGAGAATCCTAAGAACCAGGCGGACATTTTGATGTATAACATGTATCTGTAACCCCAGAAATGTAGGCGCTATCACAATTTACAAACGAACAAAAAAACACCAAAAATCGCTTTCAAATTAGAGTGGAGAAAATCACCGTTTCTATGGATGTCTATGGGGAGGCGCAAGTTGGAAACAAAAGGACATAACGAAATAAATATATATGTTACAGCTTATATTTGAACATTTTGAGTGACAGCACAAATAGATGAACGTTTTGATATGCCATTTGTGTGTAAAGGGTTGAAACTCAGGCAGCAGTAGCAGTTTACAAATGTTCTCTACATTTTCTGCTGAATGGGCTCTCACACTCTAGTTTTGAAGATTCCGTCAATGTATTTCAATGGGGATTAATTAGCGACATTATCGTTAATATTTCGTAAACTACATAACGAAACCTTCTACAAAACAATGCCAACTAAATAGAGTTCGGGACGCACATTTTGACACCTTTTTTGTCCATCTAGTGCAAAAACTGTGGGAGGAGTAGGCGGGGACAAAATTGATATAATAATAATAATAATAATAACAATAGATCAAGCACACATAACTAGTACAATTTCTGCTGAAATTGTGATGATGTGTGCTTGCGGCCACCCGTAGTCGACTGTGTACTGATGTCAACTGCCAAACTGAGGTGACACTGCTGCTACATGCACCATAGTATACAATGTGTTAAACCTATCCGTCATTACTCATGAATACACACTGCTACTGCATGCACCATAGTATGCAATGTGTTAAACCTATCAGTCAATACTCATGAATACACACTGCTGCTGCATGCACCATAGTATACAATGTGTTAAACCTATCAGTCATTACTCATGAATACACACTACTGCTGCATGCACCATAGTATGCAATGTGTTAAACCTATCAGTCATTACTCATGAATACACACTGCTGCTGCATGCACCATAGTATACAATGTGTTAAACCTATCAGTCATTACTCATGAATACACACTACTGCTGCATGCACCATAGTATGCAATGTGTTAAACCTATCAGTCATTACTCATCAATACACACTGCTGCTGCATGCCCCATATTATGCAATGTGTTAAACCTATCAGTCATTACTCATGAATACACACTACTGCTGCATGCACCATAGTATACAATGTGTTAAACCTATCAGGCATTACTCATGAATACACACTGCTGCAACATGCACCATAGGATGCAATGGGTTAAACCTATCAGTCATTACTCATGAATACACACTACTGCTGCATGCACCATAGTAGCATATTAAACAGCATTATAAACTGCCTATTAAACAGCATAACAACCTGCCAATAAACAGCATGTAACCTGACAATAGTACAGCATGTAACCTGCCTATAGTACAGCATGTAACCTGCCTATAGTACAGCATGTAACCTGCCTATAGTACAGCATGTAACTTGCCTATAGTACAGCATGTAACCTGCCTATAGTACAGCATGTAACTTGCCTATAGTACAGCATGTAACCTGCCTATAGTACAGCATGTAACCTGCCTATAGTACAGCATGTAACCTGCCTATAGTATAGCATGTAACCTGCCTATAGTACAGCATGTAACTTGCCTATAGTACAGCATGTAACCTGCCTATAGTACAGCATGTAACTTGCCTATAGTACAGCATGTAACCTGCCTATAGTACAGCATGTAACCTGCCTATAGTACAGCATGTAACTTGCCTATAGTACAGCATAGTAATGTAACCTGCCCTGCCTATAGTACAGCATGTAACTTGCCTATAGTACAGCATGTAACCTGCCTATAGTACAGCATGTAACTTGCCTATAGTACAGCATGTAACCTGCCTATAGTACAGCATGTAACTTGCCTATAGTACAGCATGTAACCTGCCTATAGTACAGCATGTAACTTGCCTATAGTACAGCATGTAACCTGCCTATAGTACAGCATGTAACTTGCCTATAGTACAGCATGTAACTTGCCTATAGTACAGCATGTAACCTGCCTATAGTACAGCATGTAACTTGCCTATAGTACAGCATGTAATCTGCCTATAGTACAGCATGTAACTTGCCTATAGTACAGCATGTAACCTGCCTATAGTACAGCATTTAACTTGCCTATAGTACAGCATGTAACCTGCCTATAGTACAGCATGTAACCTGCCTATAGTACAGCATGTAGTACAGCATGCTGCCTATAGTACAGCATGTAACTTGCCTATAGTATAGCATGTAACCTGCCTATAGTACAGCATGTAACTTGCCTATAGTACAGCATGTAACCTGCCTATAGTACAGCATGTAACTTGCCTATAGTACAGCATGTAACCTGCCTATAGTACAGCATGTAACCTGCCTATAGTACAGCATGTAACCTGCCTATAGTATAGCATGTAACCTGCCTATAGTACAGCATGTAACTTGCCTATAGTACAGCATGTAACCTGCCTATAGTACAGCATGTAACTTGCCTATAGTACAGCATGTAACCTGGCTATAGTACAGCATGTAACCTGCCTATAGTACAGCATGTAACTTGCCTATAGTACAGCATGTAACCTGCCTATAGTACAGCATGTAACCTGCCTATAGTACAGCATGTAACTTGCCTATAGTACAGCATGTAACCTGCCTATAGTACAGCATGTAACTTAGTACCATGTAATAGTACAGCAGTATAGCATGTAACCTGCCTATAGTACAGCATGTAACTTGCCTATAGTACAGCATTTAACCTGCCTATAGTACAGCATGTAACTTGCCTATAGTACAGCATGTAACCTGCCTATAGTACAGCATGTAACTTGCCTATAGTACAGCATGTAACTTGCCTATAGTATAGCATGTAACCTGCCTATAGTACAGCATGTAACTTGCCTATAGTACAGCATGTAATCTGCCTATAGTACAGCATGTAACTTGCCTATAGTACAGCATGTAACTTGCGTATAGTACAGCATTTAACTTGCCTATAGTACAGCATGTAACCTGCCTATAGTACTGCATGTAACCTGCCTATAGTACATGCTAACACTAGTTAGCGCGCTAACGCTAGCTAACATGCTAACGTTAGCTAACGCTAGCTAACATGCTAACGTTAGCTTGCGCCCTAACGTGTAAACAGAGACCCAGAGAAAGAACTTACCCATTCATTCATTGGTGCAGGCTGTCTGAATGTATGGATACACTTACCTTACAGTAGTAGCTAACGCTAGCTAGCGCGCTAACGCTAGCTAACATGCTAACGTAAGCTAGCGCGCTAATGCTAGCTAGCGCGCTAACGCTAGCTAGCGTGCTAACGCTAGCTAACATGCTAACGTGTAAACAGAGACCCAGAGAAAGAACTTACCCATTCATTCATTAATTCATTCATTCATTGATGCAGGATATGTCTGTGGCTGTTGATTGCAGTGTCTGTGGCTGTGGCTGTTGCCTTGGCAGCCATGCCTTTGTCAGGAGGAACAGCTGTCGATATCAGAGCGCGCTGCCTCCTCCCCCGCCCCTTCCAGAATGTTCCTACTATTTAGCCAATCAACAACAAGAAAATGCAGCTTCTCTTTCTATCATTTCAAAAGATTTAGGCATGGTCGTATACTTTTAGCTCTACTAACCAGAGTTTTACTCACACAGTTTAAACAATTACACCATGAGAATCCTAAGAACCAGGCGGACATTTTGATGTATAACATGTATCTGTAACCCCGGAAATGTAGGCGCTATCACAATTTACAAACGAACAAAAAAACACCAAAAATCGCTTTCAAATTAGAGTGGAGAAAATCACCGTTTCTATGGATGTCTATGGGGAGGCGCAAGTTGGAAACAAAAGGACATAACGAAATAAATATATATGTTACAGCTTATATTTGAACATTTTGAGTGACAGCAAAAATAGATGAACGTTTTGATATGCCATTTGTGTGTAAAGGGTTGAAACTCAGGCAGCAGTAGCAGTTTACAAATGTTCTCTACATTTTCTGCTGAATGGGCTCTCACACTCTAGTTTTGAAGATTCCGTCAATGTATTTCAATGGGGATTAATTAGCGACATTATCGTTAATATTTCGTAAACTACATAACGAAACCTTCTACAAAACAATGCCAACTAAATAGAGTTCGGGACGCACATTTTGAAACCTTTTTTGTCCATCTAGTGCAAAAACTGTGGGAGGAGTAGGGGTGGACAAAAGTGATATAATAATAATAATATATATGTGAGATTACAATATGTGTCCTTGACCATAGTCAAGCACACATAATAATAATAATATATATGTGAGATTACAATATGTGTCCTTGACCATAGTCAAGCACACATAACTAGATAGCGTACAATTTCTGCTGAAATTGTGATGATGTGTGCTTGCGGCCACCCGTAGTCGACTGTGTACTGATATCAACTGCCAAACTGAGGTGACACTGCTGCTGCTGCACCATAGTATGCAATGTGTTAAACCTATCAGTCATTACTCATGAATACACTGCTGCTGCAAGGACCATAGTATACAATGTGTTAAACCTATCAGTCATTACTCATGAATACACACTGTGTTAAATACAGTTCATCAGTCATTACTCATGAATACACACTGCTGCTGCAACATGCACCATAGTATACAATGTGTTAAACCTATCAGTCATTACTCATGAATACACACTGCTGCTGCATGCACCATAGTATACAATGTGTTAAACCTATCAGTCATTACTCATCATTACTACATGTACCATAGTATACAATGTGTTAAACCTAACAGTCATTACTCATGAATACACACTGCTGCTAACATGCACCATAGTAGCACATGCTGTTAAACCTATCAGTCATGCTAAGCAGAATACAGCGCGCTAACGCTAGCTAACATGCTAACGTGTAAACAGAGACCCAGAGAAAGAAGTTACCATATCCATTCATTGCTGCAGGCTGTCTGAATGTATGCATAAACTTACAGTAGTAGCTAACGCTAGCTAGCGCGCTAACGCTAGCTAACATGCTAACGATAGCTAGAGCGCTAACGCTAGCTAACATGCTAACGTGTAAACAGAGACCCAGAGAAAGAAGTTACCCATCCATTCATTGCTGCAGGCTGTCTGAATGTATGCATAAACTTACAGTAGTAGCTAACGCTAGCTAGCGAGCTAACGCTAGCTAACATGCTAACGATAGCTAGCGCTAACGCTAACGCTAGCTAACATGCTAACGTGTAAACAGAGACCCAGAGAAAGAACTTACCCATTCATTCGTTAATTCATTCTTTCTTTGCTGCAGGATATGTCTGTGGCTGTTGATTGCAGTGTCTGTGGCTGTTGCCTGGCAGCCATGCCTTTGTCAGGAGGACCAGCTGTTCTCATCGATATCAGAGCGCGCTGCCTCCTCCCCCACCCCTTCCAGAATGTTCCTACTATTTAGCCAATCAACAACCAGAAAATGCTGCTTCACTGTCTATCATTTCAAAAGATTCAGACATGGTCGTATACTTTTAGCTCTACTAACCAGAGTTTTACTCACACAGTTTAAACAATTACATCATGAGAATCCTAAGAACCAGGCGGACATTTTGATGTATAACATGTATCTGTAACCCCAGAAATGTAGGCGCTATCACAATTTACAAACGAACAAAAACACCAAAAATCGCTTTCAAATTAGAGTGGAGAAAATCACCGTTTCTATGGATGTCTATGGGGAGGCGCAAGTTGGAAACAAAAGGACATAACGAAATAAATATATATGTTACAGCTTATATTTGAACATTTTGAGTGACAGCACAAATAGATGAACGTTTTGATATGCCATTTGTGTGTAAAGGGTTGAAACTCAGGCAGCAGTAGCAGTTTACAAATGTTCTCTACATTTTCTGCTGAATGGGCTCTCACACTCTAGTTTTGAAGATTCCGTCAATGTATTTCAATGGGGATTAATTAGCGACATTATCGTTAATATTTCGTAAACTACATAACGAAACCTTCTACAAAACAATGCCAACTAAATAGAGTTCGGGACGCACATTTTGACACCTTTTTTGTCCATCTAGTGCAAAAACTGTGGGAGGAGTAGGCGGGGACAAAATTGATATAATAATAATAATAATAAGATTCTCATGATGTAATTGTTTAAACTGTGTGAGTAAAACTGGTTAGTAGAAAAGTATACGACCATGTCTGAATCTTTTGAAATGATAGACAGAGAAGTTGCATTTTCTGGTTGTTGATTGGCTAAATAGTAGGAACATTCTGAAGGGGCATGGGGGAGGAGGCAGCGCCTGATATCGATGAGGACAGGTGTTCCTCCTGACAAAGGCATGGCTGCCAGGCAACAGCCACAGACACTGCAATCAACAGCCACAGACATATCCTGCAGCATGAATGAATGAA